>PVJH01038854.1:0-16854 GCA_004026705.1 Nesogale talazaci
GGGGTCAGTGTCCTTCCTACCAGTGGACTCCGACACATCAGGCTGGGAGGCAGCTCTGATGCAAACGGGACTATCAGGCCTCCTCTGCAGCCAAAGCATAGAAGCCAAGACCCAGCCCTGGCTCACTGCAGGTGAGCTCTAAAGGACCAAAGTTCCAAACCAATCGGCACAGGTGCTGCCTTGCCACCTGCCTGTTCCTTCTTCCTGGTGAACCAGCTAGAAGGGTTCCATGCATATAAGGTGCCAGTGTCTGCCCCCGAGGTCAGGCCAGCACCTAACTAACCCCCGTTGTGTATCAAGCACAGATGCACATTATTCAGGCCACAAAATCACACCTTCTCAAGGACAACAGCCTACAACAGAAGTGTGTGCGGTCTGAGGGCAACCCATCTGGGCAGACTCAGGCAACATACCTGCAACTGTCAGGAGTGATTTCTTCATGTTATACGCCAGTAAGGAAAACCCCCTGGATGTGAATACCTGACCATGTCCACTAAGAGCCTGGGAGACCCCCCACGCCCCCCAGCAATAGACCCCCCCACTCTCTGGGTACTCAGAGTGGCATCAGCCACTTGAAGGAAAAGTACATAGGCCGTGAACCCTCTGACGCCAACCTTGGATTGGCCAGGCAATGGAGCCCACACTAGTCTACAAGTCAGTGGACAAGTGTCAATAGACTTCAACTCAAAAGGAAACCATACACTAGTAAGCCTCCCCGAGGATATCTGTGGAAGGGAACTCGTTTGGCATGCCTTGTTTGTCCACCATTGGCAGAACACAGCTTTGCCACTTTTACTTTTGACAAATGCTGGAGTATCAAATTACCCCAAAACTGAAACTGTTGTTAAACTTACAGGTTTTCATTTTTATTTTACCCGTTTTCAAACTTACTTTGGCTTGTGAAACTCTGGTGGTTTGGGGGTTACATGGGTTAGTCTATGCTCACCCAAGACCATAGCAACTCAATCACTAGCCCCTATCTGGGAGAAAGGCGGGGTTTTCTGCCGTGGAAACCCAGAGGGGCAGTTTTACGCTGTCCTACAGGGTCGCCGTGAGTCGGAGTTGACTCAATGGCAACGAGGTAACACTACCATCACTCACACTGTCCACAAATGCTCATGCTACTTCCCCAAATTAACGACGGGAAATTATCATCAAGCACGCAGCCTAATGACCTCCGGGTGTGGAATTACAGCTATGGAAGTGCCTTTAACAATGAGGGTGTATCAGCATTGAGACCACCAAGGCTCCCTTGACTTGAGGAAGACAGTGTCACCTCCCGCCAAGTATCAAGGGGCACATGCACTCAAGCAAAGGCGCCACTGCACCTGACCTGGACCAGCTGGGGACTGGGCTGCAGGCTTCCCTATCTTACAAGGGACAAGGAGGCGTGCAGAGCCCAGCTTAAGAGTTCCTAAGGACACCCCCCTCCCCCCCACTAAGCCATGCCGCCTACAAACAGCAGGCACAGACCACAGCTGAGTGAAGGCAGCACGCAGTCGTGGAGAGCTACTAGCATTGGTTGAGAGCATTCACGCAAGCTCTTGAGGTTAAACGTCATTACAATACAAGGTGCCATGGTCTGCCACAAACATGGAGGAACTTTGCCCATCAGCATCATCGTCTACAAACTCTACAGCAAGCACAAAGCACACGGGGAAACCATTCATCCATGGTACACACCTGAATCCTTTTGTGCTACAGTGACAGGGATGCCTATGAATCAAAATATACACACATTTACAGAAAGAAAGAGAAGAATGCAGGACCTCAGGTATAAAATTCAGAAATAAAAGGAGGGACAGCATCAGTAGCCAACTCTGGGGAAGGTTTGGCATCAGATAATTCTGAGACGTGAGTCCCTAGCAGTCACCCTCTGTGCTTAAAGAACTGAGGAGGCTCTGGCCAGGACTTTGGCATGAACTGTTCAAAGGGACCAAGGAGGAAAAGGGAAGTTTACAGTCCAGACACAGTCATTTCCAACTCTCGGCTAAGTAATGACAATACATGTAGCTAAGATAAAGAAGGACCCATGAAACATAGGAAACCACCTGGAGGCACCAGGTCCCATGTAGGATGCATGGCCCGGAGCACCCCTGCAGTGGGATGGCATGAGGACAAGCTGCCCGGCCCTCTGTCAGTACCCCCGACAGCAGCTGCCGCCCAGATGACAGGTTGGGCCCTGTGTCTGAGGCTATGTCAAGGGCGGCCAGGCCACCACAAGAGATGTAGGCTCAGGGCTCCCAGGACACATAATGTGACACTCAAATCAACAGTCAGCATTAACTACTGGGAAAGCCAAACCAGGTTCCTGTGCAGAGGACCAACACATCTCCCCAAAGACTGTGCGCTCCTCAGAAGCCATTCGTCCCTTGAATCGCCACAAGCACCTGGTCCATGACTGCTTCCAAGTACCTGCTGGGCCACGAATGTGCACGCTGTCTGAATGACAGCATTGGGGAGGGGCAGGAGAAAGAGGGAATCATGTACACGCATGCACCAATTCCTTCTGGAGAAAATCCCAAGATGTTGAAATAGGTTTGCTAAGTAACCATGCCCAAAGTTTACAAAGAGAAGAGCCTAAAGCCCATGTTCCGGGAGCGCAGAAGCTCAGTGCTCTCTTACCAGATTCTCTCTCTTGTGCGCTGGCAGCAAGGGCCTCCATCTGGCTCTGCAGGGCAGTGCACTCCTCCTTCAGCTGTGCCTGCTCACGGGCCGCCTTCTGGAGCTGCTGGTTCCGTTGTTCCACCTCCAACACCAACAGCTGCTCGGACTGCTCCTTCTGACTGATCGTCGCCTGCAGTTCTTCCCTCTCTTCTTTAAACCCCTCAATGAGACCTGCAGAGGAGACCAAGTGAGACCGGTGCTCACCGAGAACGCGCAGCGTGTGGCAAGGGCCATGACTGGTCTGTGCTCTGCCGTACAGTGGACTGGGGAGCAGAACCAGGGGCAGAAGTGGTATGTCTCTGGTGGTATGTGGTATGTCATGGCATGTCTCCACCCTGTTCAGGCTGAGCAAGAACAGAAACAACAAAAAGCATGACATCATCTCACATAGTCTGGACAGATGGAGAAACTATTGTCTGTAGATGGACATCATGCTCGGTAAGGGGCAGTGAAATAGAGGAAATCCCTCAATGAGATGGGCTGACACAGGGGCTGAAACAATGGACTCAAACATAAGAACAATTGGGATCATGACGCAGGGTCCGGGTGTTTCATTCTGCTGTACACTCAGAGCATGGCTATGAGCCCAAACTGACTCAACAGTACAGGAGACTAAAATTAAAATGATAAAAACAGAGGCTAAAATTGAACATGGAAAATTATAAATGTTGGTTGGCAAAGATGTAGGGAAATTTGAACTCATCCATTGCTACTGATAAGACACCATGACGAGAAGCTGTGGAGAACAGTGTGCCAGATTCTCACCAAACTAAACACAGAACTGCCAGTTGACCCTGCAAGTCCATTCCCAGGATGCCCCCAAAGACTTTTTAACGCAGTGACTCAAATAGGTTTGTACACCAAAGTCCAGTGCAGCACAAGTCTCCGTCACTAAAATGTGGAAACAATCCGAACAACCATTGACAGAAAAAGGATAAACAGAGGTCTGTGCAAACCATGGGCTTCAGCCAGTAGGAGAAATAAAGTCTTAAGAAACAAGAGGGCGTCAAAAAGTCCATGGAAACATTTCATTATTTCTAATTCCATTTTCCCACACTTTTTAAAGCCCCCTTGTATATTATACTATAGAGTTTTACAATATTACATTGAGTGACACTAGTCAATCCTAAAGAGGCAAATACTGTGTAACCTCACTTACACAAAAAGCTGAAAAAAGGCAAAAGAAGAGACCAAAGTTGACTGGTAGTCACCAGGAAGGAGGGAAAAGACAGCTCCCCCCACCTCCGTGCAGGGCTCGCAGTGATGGGAAGATATCCACTAAAGGTCGGCTTGCACAGCCAACTAGTCTGACTGTCAGTGAAAAGTAGAGCTGGTAAAAGATTTGTCACAGATACACTCCCATTCCTCACTTAACAACGTTATCTCTTAAATGGACAGCTCACATTTACAATAACAGTGAAAGTCTACCATCCAACTGCTTTATGCGATGGGAGTCTGGCAGTAACAAATGCCATGCTATGGTTTTCAGGTGTGTGATGAGGTGACTGGCAGCGGGGCAATGCGGTGGTTCTGCACTTGGGAAACGAGCCGCTGTGTGAGTTGCGACAGTGGTCCTCCTCCCTTTGCACAGTGCTTTCCGCATGGCGACCTAACCAGGCTGAGAAGTGAGGAGCGGGAAGTCCTCACCACAAGCATATAAAAGAAGAGTAGGCACCGAGGCTGCTAGTGTACCATCGACTACCTCATGCGATTTGGTTCCTTGCTTAAAAGGGTCCTTGGTTAAGGTTTGGGGCAGGGTCCTGGTTTCATGGACATCACAATTAACTGGTCTCAGGACAGCTGTTTTAATGTACCTGAGGCATGAGAGCTGGCTAGGGGCCATCCAATGCACACCAGTTGGTGTCGAGTCACTGGAGCAGCAAGAGAGAGAGCCAGGAGTAGAAGGAAGATAGGGAATGCGCTGCTAATTGTCCCCATTAACAACTGCCTCCTTTGCCATGAGACCACAAGAACCGGCAGGTGCCCAGCTACTCTGAACATTTTGATTGAAAAAAAAAAAAAAACCTCCACAGAATCTTGGTCGAAAGAGAGGAAAAGCAGAACAGAATTTCTAATTACTATGGACGCCCTGGAGTCGTAGCAGGTAGCTACACACCTGCAATTTTGGCCCAGTGAATCGTTAAACCTTAAGTCAAAAATACCCACTGAAGTCATCTTAAAACCAAACTGTTTAAACAGACTTTGTTTTTTAAAAGGGTGTGCTATGAGCATTATGCTCGTTAAGAAGTGTCTGTGCGGATTAGGTGCCAATAAAAATGCTTAAAAATGGCTGAGCCCTGATGGCGCAGTGGTTGTGTGCAGAACTGCGGCACACAGGGTTGACAGTTCAAAACCAGCAGCAGCTCTCTAGGAGCAAGGCTGGGCTTCCTACTCCCACCAGGGCAGTGATGTCACCAAAAAAAAAAAAAAAATGCTTAAAAAACCAAAACTCGGGCTGAGCCCCGGTGGTGTAAGTGGTTGAGTGCGGGACTGCGGCCCATGGGCGTGGCGGTTCAAATCCAGCGGCGGCTCTCAGGAGCGGCACTGGGTAGCGCCCACGACCATCAGAGGCAGTGATGCCCCATAAAAAAAAAAACTCTATATGGGACGCAGGGAGAAAGATAAGGTTTTCTCCTCCTGTGACGATTAGTCTCAGAAGCCCACGGGGACAGTTGTCCTGTGCAGTTGCTGTGCGTCGGAATCCATTCGGAGGCAGTGAGGGGTCTTTACATGGGACCAACTGGCACTGCAGGGGGCGTTGGGCTTGTTTATGAGAGAGAACTCAGAAAGGCAGACGAGATGGTGGTACAACGGGAAGGAAGTCATCAATGCAACTACATTGTGCACGTAGAGGCTGTTGAAACAATATATGTTTTTGCTGTGTCTTCTTAACAACAACATAAACAGAGTTGAGAGAAATCGTGCTCTGCACTCCAGGGCCCAACCCCCCACCCCACCCCCCCGGTGGGCCGGCTCTCCTAGGGCTGGAGGAGCACCTCCTCAGGCGGCCCGGCCCGGCCCAGCTCCCACGCACCGTGGGCCTGGTGCAGCTCCCGTGTGAGGGTGGCCGTTGCTGCGCTCTCCTCGCTGAGGCAGTCCAGGAGCTCCTTCTGCTTCCTAATGACCTGCGCAGTCTCCTCATTTTTATCATTGAATTCTTTCTCAAAATGAGAATGAATTTGGCGTGCTTCCTCCAGCTGTTACGACACATTTGAAAATCAGAATTGTATACTGAAAATAACCAAGACTCATATTAACATCATACTTGGGCAGCATTCTAATGAAATCATAAATAATTCCATGAGAAACAACAATTTCAAGTGTCAATTGCTAAACGATTAAATTTGTTCACACGACAAATTTTCAAAGAAAACCTTCACATAGGCACACATTTCGAAACAATTGTCTACCAGAGAACCAGGACAGGGCAGGGACATACCAGATGGGTGACGTAGGCAGGGGTAGTGGTGGCAGGACAAAGGACACTGGTCTTAATCACCCACATCATGCAAGGTCAACAGGGATGGGGCGCCTCATAGCACTTCCAAGGAAACCCTGTAGTTCCTACTTTTAAAGGAGCCCTGGAAGCCACCACTTCTCACCCCACCCTCCCCATGGGCTACCTCAGATGCCCTCTGCCTGCCCACCTGCCTTCCTGCAGCCAAGGCCACTCCTCAGAAGCACAGGTCAGGGCCACGGGCCAGGGAGGTACAGCTGTCTCTCTGAACTCAGCCTTCAAACAGGCTCAAGGGCCTTTGCTGTGGCCTGTCCCATGGCACCGCTACACCCCATCTGTGCCCTCTGCACTGGCGCCCTCAAATCATGGGCACATTGGGGCTAGGGGGTCAGTTCAGGTTAATGACAGAGCAACTGGGTCCTTGGAGAAGCCGTGTTCAGGGGAAAAGAGGGGAGTGCATGGAGGGAGATGAAGGCAAGGGGCAACGATGCCAGGAAGGCGTGGGAGAAAGCAGGACAGAGAAGCTGTGATTGCCAGGCTGTGGCCTGCAGCTGGCGCCACTGACACACCCTACCAAGCGTTTCTCAGGCTGGACAGCACCCAAATGTCCACTGCTAACTGCTCCCATGCAATCTCACTTGTTAGCTAACTGACTGAAATGTTCCAAGAGTAGGAAAATCCATCCCTTTGGTGACACCTTCTAAAGGTAAAGACACTCAACATATAATTGCAACCAGCATCAAGCTGGTTTATACATTACCTACATTAAACAAAGGAGCTTGTCTGTGACTCGTCATAAGCCTGCCTCTATTTGAACTGGGGTTCAGAAAGGTCTTTCAGCAGGAATTGTGTATGAGAACAGTGCACCATGAGGTTGTCAGTGCAGTCTCTGGCCCCAGACACAAGCAGCAGCATGGGGTGTAAGAGCAGCACGTGCTAGAGTGGGAGACCCCTTAGAGGCACCAGCGGACTCACACTAGCCTGGAGACCAGCCACCCCACTCACCTCACGCCCACGAGGCCAACAGAGCATACGACTCATCGGTAACCCCCTCTAGGGCAGACGCTCCCCAATGCAGATGAAACTGTTTATGAAGGGAGGCCCCTGCCCCACCACACAGCACCTTACCTGGCGGGTGGAGTCCAAAACCATCTCCAGGAGCTTGTCCACGGCCAACCTGAGACTCTGGAAGACCTGCCTGACTGGCTGCTCATAGTCCTGTGTGGTGTCTGGGTTCATAAAGAAGCTTTCACATACATGGCTGCTGATCTCGGCCACCGTCGACTCCTCTGCAGGCTCGGGCAGTGCCCCATCAGGCTCTAGTAGGGCTGTGTGCAGCTCAGGCAGGGCCGCATCCAGTGTGGAGGCTACAGAACAAACAGGTCAGCCGTGCAAAGGCAAGGCGCAGAGTGCAATCAGCGGGCCACAGGAATGTAAGGGCGGTTGCCCATCGATAGATGCAACAGGGAGCCATACCGCAGAGGAATAGGAAAGCCACCACTGTACTTGGGCCTTCCATGTGCAGGAGGAATCAAGGAGCCAGGCATTCACATCACGGCCACAATGCTGAATCCCAGGCCAGCCACTGGAGGGGCCCAGCACCAGCTTGCCCCTACCTGTAATCCACTCCTAAAGCCACCTACAGCAGCCCAGCTCACAGCACCAAGCAGTAGACCCAGCAGCCCCTCCTTCTCAGACGGTCTACAGCATGCTAAAGGGGGCTTCAGGCACACGTTCCCCAGGAGCCCTAGAGGAGCCTGACACCACCAGCAATCTGTGGACCTTATCAAGTCAGACAGTGCTCACCTACGGAAAAATCATTCTTGCTCATGCACATATCCCGCCTTGTGAGCAAAAACAAATGACTCACCACATTAGGCACCCTTCAATCCAAAGCATGCTCTCAATGGAGCTGCTCCAACAACTGAAGTTGGCAGCACACGTACTCACCTGTGCACGCTCCTGCACACAGGCCCTCAGCGGTCGGCCACACGTCAGTCAAGCGCTCTGTCCAAGCGGCCCCCATGTCGTCCAAACAGAGCCCCACGCGCGCACTGATCTGACTCCTGATGGCAACGGCAGCCCTCAGCGTCTCTCCAAACAAGCTCAGCAGCCTTTTCAGGGCCTCTTGGAGTGAGTTCCTGAGGGGGGAGGACGTGAGAGTCAGAAAACGCCACTAAGGAAAACGGGCCTAGCAGAGAATTCTCAGCACAGGCAGGTGGAGTAGCGACGACCGGGACAACCGTCAGATGCTGTGGGAGACACTGGCCATGCTCCAGTACAGGAAGTGGGGGTGGATGAGGGAGGGGGGCACATAGGAAACAACCTCCACACAATTGTGCGTGAGGCTCCATAGACCTGTGCCCACAGGAAACAAAGGAAAGTTACTTTAAGAAAACCAGTCGGGGCTGAGCCCCGGTGGCGTAGTGGTTGAGTGCGGGACTGTGGCCCACTGGCTTGGCAGTTCAAATCCAGCAGCAGCTCTCCAGGAGTAAGGCTGGGCCTCCCACTCCCACCAGAGGTCAGTGATGCTCCCCCTCCCCCACCAAAAAAAAAAAGAAAACCAGTCACTTAAAACTTGTGGAAATGGTGCTAAGAGCAGATGCATATGAAAAAGCACCTATTCAAGAACATCTACAAAAATTCAAGCTGAAGGGTGAGAGTACCTGAATACACTATCAATCACTCCCTCTCATCCCCTCCAGGCTCAGCAAGGAGACTCCTCTCCAAGCAGTTACACCAAACTCTGGCTCCTCACCCCTTGCTCCCAGCTGGGGCTTTCTCCAGAGAGAAACAGGACACACATCTCCCACTCTGCTAGGCCCAGAATGCCCCGTTGCTCAGGCTGTCTCAGGGGAGCATATCCAAGAGGTGAGCTCACTCTTCTCCACCACCCTCCACTCAAGGGCAGGGGCATCTTCTATCTCAGGGTAGCCTAGTGACTATCGGTTCCACACCAGGAGAGGTCAGCCAGAGGACCCCGGGGCTGTCCCCCTCCTGCGGGTGCTCAGCTCTTCTTCAGAGTGGCGGGTGATTCTCAGAAGTTCCCCACTGTCCACGTCCCTACTCCTCCCAGGTTCAGAGAGTGCAGATCTTCCAAGTGGCTAATAAGAGAAGTAGACCGGGGCACATACAGCTCCTAACCTCTTTTTAAAGAAAGTGACTCCATTTGTAACTGAGCCTTCAGAAGCTCAAGCCTAAGAGCACTCTGCAGAAGAGTAGAGGCTGCAGTGAGTGCAAGGCAACTGGAAGCAGAGGCATGGACTTAGAGGAAACACAGTAGAAACGGCAAGGGGCAGGTAGCAAGAGGATCCAGGAATCAGACAGCTGCGAAGAGCCTTCCTGGGCTCCACAAATATCCAACAAGCATCTTAAATCTGACTGCATGGTTCTGCAGCACGATGTATGCCTCGGGACATTTTTAAAAAGCAATACGGCGATGGGCTGAGCCCCGGTGGCGTAGTGGTTGTGCGCGGGACTGCGGCCCACTGGGACGGAGGTTCGATTCCAGCAGTGGGGCTGGGCCTCCTCCTCCCACCACCGGAGAGCAGTGATGCCCAAAAAAAAAAAAAAAAAAGGCGATGATCCAGAAATGAGCAGAGTTTAACAGTGGGGAGAGAAGAGAGCCCAATCAATATCACGCCATGCACAGTGACCAGGCACAAGTTCAAAGATGCACCTCTGATAAATCAAAGGCTTTTCACTGTGGAAGTGTAGGGAAAAGAGTGGACTGAATTTCCTGAAACAATTCAGCCAGTCACTACAAACAAGCAGGAAGTACAATAATGAGCCTCGAAGGGGAAGCCCCAGTATGTAGAGTTGCTGCAATACACCAGGAGACTTCAACTAGTTCATAGAAAAAAAATGGAATTGAAAGACAATGGAATTTTCCACAAACTTTTTGAAGCCTCTTACTATACAGGTCCAGTTTTAAACTAAAAATTATAAGACATGCAAATATAAAGAAAGTCTCACCCACAGAGATAAAAAACACATAACAGAAACTGTCTTTGAAAGCAATAAGGGGAAAAAAAGAAAAGAAAAAGAAAGCATGTGATGTGAGATTTGACAGAAAAAGATATTCACGTACTATTATAATCACAAAACTAACAGAAGTCATAATTAAAGAAGGGAAGATGTGAAGATGTCACATTAAATGAAGTAAATCGGTTAACAATAGAAGAGTTATGTAATAAACAAAACAAGTAGCAATTTTTAAGGTGAAGAGTAAAATAACAGAATAGGCTTATCAGCAGATTTGAGCTGACAGAAAAAGAATCTGAAAACTTGAGGACACCTCACTAAGTTATGCAAATCAAAGACGACAAAGGGGAACAAAATGAAAAAAAAAAAAAAAGAGTCTCTGAAAACATAGCACTTTAAGTGCACTCCTGTATGACCACTGGAATGCCCGAAACGGGGGGGAGAGGCAACGTAGAAGACAAGGGATTCAAAACATAATAGCTGAGAAGCTGGCAGTTATTAAAAAGACAGTAACTTACATATCCAAAAGTCCAACAAACTCCAAACAAGATGACACAAACACTCACAAACAGGGCTGAGCCCCGGCGGCGTAAGGGGTTGAGTGCGGGACTGTGGCCCGCGGGCTTGGCGGTTCACATCCAGCGGCGGCTCTCAGGAGCAGCGCTGGGTAGTGCCCACGGCCACCAGAGGCAGTGATGCCCCTCCCAAAAAAAAGATTCACAAACAGACACTGTACAGTAAAAGTGCTGAAACTCAACGGCACAAGAGAATCTTGAGAAGCAAGAAAAAAAAAAACCTCATCACTTAAGATTAAGAGTTGCCATCCCAGTGAACATGAGTCAATTAGAAATAGTGGAATGACATATTCAAAGTTCGAAAAGAAAAAGCTGTCAACCAAAATTCTATATCCAGCAAAGCTATCTTTTAGAATTGGCTTGAAAGCAATTATACAAATTAATATGTATATAATGTACTGCTGTACCTGCAACATAAAGAAATGAAATATTATACAATAATATGCAAGAAAGTGGTTGGAAGCAACAGTAAAATAGGCAAAGAAAATAAAGGACAATAAAAGGAGAGTAATAAAGATGTATTTTTGGATTTATAGCATTACTTATAAAAATTGAAAAAAAAGGAAAAATCCCCAAAAGAGAGAACACAAACAGAGGTGTGCAAAAGTAGCATTTCTACATATCACTAGAGGTGAGCTAATATAAATGTGAAGCATATTCTAATGACTTTATTTTACATACTCATGATATGGCAAGCCTCAGAGCAAACCCTAAAAAAAGTTATTATGAATATCAAGAGCTACAAACAGAAAATAATCATTTAAAGTAAAAGAAAACAGTAACTGTAAATGGGGAAATAAAAACATATGATACACACAAAGTAAAATGTTAGCCACAATCCACTCGTATCTCAGTAACAACAAATACGAAATGGTTAAACAATCTATTCAATAAGTAGAATTACTTAGACTGGCTTTACAAAAGAATGTGTGTGTTCTCTACAGAAGACACTTTAGATTCAAAGATGCTTATAGTGTGAACAGGGGCTGGTGGGAGTATGGAAACCCAAAGTCCACTTGTAAACAATTGGACATCCCCTTACAGAAGGATCACAAAGGGATGAGTCAGCCAGGGTGCAGTATAGCACTGATGAAATATTCCTCGAGTTCTTTAATGCTTTTCCCTGCCCCCCCAACCCCCTTATCACCTCCCTGATTCTATTAAAAATTCGGTTAGACCAGAAGATGTACACTAGTACAGATAAGAGCTCTCAACATAGGAAATCCAAGACAGATAAACTCCTCAGGTAAAATAATGGGAGTAGGGATACCTTGAGGGGAAGGGGAAGGTGGGGGGAAAGAGGGGGAACCAATCACAAGGATCAACATATGACTGCCCCCCTCCAAGGGGGCCAAACAACAGAAACGTAGGTGAAGGGAGAAAGCAGTCAGTGAAAATATGAAAATAGTAATTTATAAATTAACAAGAGTTTGGGAGGGAGGGAGGAAAAATGAGGAGCCAATACCAAGGGCTCAAGTAGAAAGAAAATGCTTTGAAAAGGGTAATGGCGGGCTGAGTCCTGGTGGCATAGTGGTTGTGTGCCAGACTGTGGCCCACTGGGTTGGACGTTCAAATCCAGCAACCATGCTGGGCCTCCTACTCCCACCACCAGAGGACAGTGATGCTCTCCCCTTAAAAAAAAAGAAGAAAAGAAAAGGGTGATGGCAACATATGTACAAATGTGCTTGACATAAGGGATGTATGGATTATTATGAGTTCCCAATAAAATTATTTTTAAAAGATGCAAATAGATTCAAAATCAATGGATGAAAAAAGAAATAAGAGAAATATAAGAAAGTTGGAGTCGTGATACTAACACCAGACGAATTAGATTTCTTTTTTTGGGGGGGTATCACTGCCCTCAGGTGGTGGGAGTAGGAGGCCCAGTCTTTGCTCTGTGGAGCTGAAATTGAACCTCCATCCCAGTGGGCCGCAGTCCCGCGCACAACCACTACGCCACCGGGGCTCAGCCCCAAATTAGATTTCTTACAGTTTTACTAGACCAACTAGACCAACACCGAGGATGAAATCACATTAAAGAACTCGTGGACAATGATGGACAAAACTGGAGGGCAGAGGAGAGTGAAACTATTAATGACATGAGGGCTGCAGTAAGAAGAATTTATTTTCTTTAATTTGGAAAAGCTAGATTGTGAGTGCATAGATCCTACTTACAGTACTCAGTTCTTTATCTTATGTTTGAAAGAGTTCTTTAAATACCCAGAATAATTTGGACATGGGGGCACAGGGGCGGGGGGTGCCGTCTCTCTGCCCAGCCAGACACTGAACTGCATCCTGCCACAGTCAAGCGATCAAGGACCCGAGCGGGAGGGAACGGACACAGGAGACCAGCATCTGTACACCAGCCGACTCTGGGAGCCAGCCTGGCCACAGAGCAGTGAAGGCCCGCTGGTGAGCAGGCCTGGCGGCACTGACCTTTCATTGCGGTATACATCGATGTCAGACCTCAGCATCGATAGAAGATTTGTGCCTTCCTGGTTTTCTCGTTCCCGTCTTTGCTGCAGTTTCTCCAGTTTGGAATTACTCTCTTCTACCTCTTTACTCAAGGATGTAATTCTGCCCTTCAGCTGTTCAGAAAAAAATATTTGAGATGTAGTTATTATAACAATTTAGATAAATTTAAATAAGGAACTATCATGCCTATATTTAACAAAACTATGGCCAAAGCTTAATAAGGGAGTGATCAAAGGGGAAAATTGCTACTATGACTTTTCTTCTGACATTCATCATCCACGAAAAAAGAGAATACACAAATAACTCTACTCCAGTCTGGTCACTGAGGAGGAGAAAAGCGCATCACATTATTTTCACAAATAATGATTTAAACTAAAAGCCCTATATCTGGTTATTCAAGATAAGCAAGTTGCCAAGCAAGCAAACCTTTTACAAATTTCTCTCCACAAACAAAAATGAGTCAATCACATTGAGGTCCTCACAGTGTGAGCTAAGCAAGCAGGGAGCATCAGCAGTCCCGGTAAGCTATCACTGGCTACATGAGCTCCCGGGGTTCTCACTGGGCAGCAGCAACCAACCCTGGCAGTATGTCATGCAGCTTAGAGGAACACATATGTCTCCCACGCAAGAGGACAACATAGCTCCATGAACCAAGTTGCTCACTTTCAATCCTTAATGGCAGGGGTTTCTGGAAATTGGCCACATTTACAGACATGAATGCTGGCCTCATCCACACAAAAGGAGAAAGAGCAGGGGAGACTCAATTGAGAATCACTATGCAGCACTCAGTGGGGACGTCTCTCCCTCAACCGAGGCTGCTGTTGCTCGAGGCGTGCCGCCTACAAGCTCATGTGTTGGTGGGGTCTCGAGTTCCCTGTCAGTAATGGGCAGTCCAAGAGCATCTCGATCAACAGTGAAGGACTCAACATGGAGAAGCGAGAAGTCCATAAAAAACATGCTTCTGGGATGGACTTCTCTTGATTCAAAGGCTCTGGGGAAGCTTGGTTAGCTCACCAGGAGGGGGATATGATAATCCGAGAGAAGAATGCTCCACATGGGCAGTCCCAAAATAAACGGAATAAAAAGCTAACAGTTACAAAGATAAATGGACAAATTCAATGTTGGAGTGCTAGATATTAAGTAAGTAATAAAGCAGATAAATCTAAGTTAAGGGAAATGAAAAGAAAGAACAGATACAAAGATTTGAACAGTACAAGTAATCATGATCAAAAGCTTACAGAGATACCCTCCTTTGTGAATCGGCCAAGGAACCACAGCTGTGGACTGTTGGCCACTAGCTAGAGGCTCAGGTTTCTTTTTCTTTTTTTTGGGGGGGGGGGGAGGGGGGGGGCGCAACCTGCCCTCTGGTGGTCTTGGGAGCTACCCAGTCTTGCTGCTGCTGGATTTGAACCACCAAACCAGTGGGCCGCAGTCCTGCACTCAACCACTATGCCACCGGGGCTCAGCCCCTTAGGTTTCTTAAAGAATTTCTGTAGGTATTAAAAAAAAAACAACAAAAAAAAAAACACCTGTTGTATTAGACGGGAAGATAATATAGATCTTTCAGTTCTGACCATTATGGAGCATATAAAATACAAAGCCTCACAAGAGCAGTGGAGGACAACACAAGGAAATATAGGGAAAATCAATCATAAGAATTGGCACAATCCAAAAAAAAATAAAAAAAGAATTGGCACAATCATTTCTTCCGAGTGAAGTTAGCCCACTCAGGAGCTCACAGGGAGGAAATGGGAGGAGTGTAATGGGCGCACTGAAACACAATATGTAAGAACTGCTGAAGGGGAACCAGATAGTTCTATAAGCCTTCACCTAAATCTTAATAAAAAATGTTAAGGGAAAAAAGGCACATGCATGAGCCATCATATTGCACTAGAAAGGGTTCCATTATTTTTATTTTAACTGAATTTTAAATTCTGAGTTAGGTAGGGGGTTTCCATTTCATATCATTTCAAAAACACTGCCATAGTCGATACTGAGGCTGTCACTGCTGACGGGAATAGAAAGTCGTGTACTTTTCATACAAGAAGAAACATTTAGATATTCATAAAAACTTGGTATCAGATAGCAACCCTTCTCTAACCACAATCAGTAAGATTAAACATTTGTAATAGATATAAACAAAAAACTCAGGCTGGAAAAATATTTATAAAACACAGGAGATAAAAAAATAAAGGATGGGGCTGAGCACTGGTGGTGTAGTGGTTGAGTGCAGGACTGCGGGCCACTGGCTTGGTGGTTCAAATCCAGCAGTGGCTCTCCAGGAGCAAGCCTGGGTAACTCCCATGACCACCAGAGGGCAGTGACGCGCCCACAAAAATAAATAAATGATGAAAAGATAAGATTTCTCTAAAACATTTATCAATGTATTCCATAAGCCCTAACTTTGATGCACAACTTTCCTAATTCTCAACCATGCAATATCGTCTTATTCTGTTGTCTTATACAAGTTCTGTATAAGTACAATCTAGTGTTCTAGAATTCCAGTTCCCTCCAATGTTGTCCATAATGTTAGGTTCCACAGTCAAATTAAACACAAGATTTTTTTTGCAAACATCTTTCTAGTATCCCCTGCCTTCAGCCAAAACCTATCTGATGCCATCAATAATAGATATCCCTCACTCCATCCACATCCTCTTCTGAATCTGTCTTGAATTTCTGGCAGCCCCCTTGCTGTATTCATTGCTAGTACTTTTTAATTACCTTCAACAAAATTTTACGTGCATGTGATATTAAAGATATTGTTAGATACTTTCTAAATGCTTTTGGATCATCTTTCTTTGAAATGGGCTCAAATATGAGTCTAGTCTAGTTGGCTAACTAAGGAACTGTCTTTCAAATTTCCTGGCATAGAGAAGTACTTCCAGTGTTCTGATTAAGTATTCATATTAATATTTCATCAATTTCAGAAGCCTTATCTTTCACCAATGCCTTTAATGCAGTTTGGACTTTATTCAATGCCATCAATTTTTTATCATACTCTAAACGGCTGGCTGAATGTTACATAATTCTTTGTGGTTCGTGATTCTCTGTACTCCTTCCATCTCCTTTTGATGCTTCTTCCATCATTCAATATTGTGCACAGGGAAGAATCCTTTAATGCAGCAGTTCTCAACCTATGGGTCATGACCCCTTTGGGGGTCAAATGACTCTTTCCCAGGGCTCGTCCGATTTATAAATAGTAGCCAACTTAATTATGAAGTAGCAGCGAAAATAATTTTGTGGCTGGGAGTCACAAAACGGGGAACTATATTAAAGGGTCGTGGCATTAGAAAGGTTGAGAACCACTGCTTTAATGCTACAACTTGAGGCTTGAATTTGTTTTCTCAGTCCTTTCAGCTTGAGCTTGTTCTGTCCTTCTGGTTTCTGAACTCCACGTTTCTTCATGTGTGAGACCCCTGATGTCACCCTCACTCAGCTGGTCTTCAGGCCTTAGTGGACAATGTGTCAAATCCATTACTGAAATGGTCTTTGAATTTAGATGGGACATACACAAAGTTGTACTTTGGCTCTCGTGGATTTGTTTTGATTTTCTTCAGCTTCAACTGGAAGTGCCAAGTGTGTAGCTGTAGCTGGTGGCCTTTTCTAGTCAGTCTCTAGCCTTGTTCTCACTAACGATATTGAGCTTCTCCACTGTCTCTTTCCACAGATAGTCCTACAGTCACTATTTACATTGTT
>PVJH01038855.1:0-16844 GCA_004026705.1 Nesogale talazaci
CCCTTGCAGTGAACAGCCCCACGGGCCAGCAGTCAGCACTCTCCTGCCAGAGCCCCCACACACAGACTACTGCCCAGGGGTTAGAGCCTCTGGCGACAATGCAGGGACAACCCAGCAAGACCCACTCAGTCATTCGGGAGACCGGGAGGAAAGTCCCTCTGAGGGTGGAACTGTTGGACCTCCGGAGCGGGTGACATTTAGTTCCTACACTTAAAGAATTCACCCTGAAGCACGTTTTGGAATCCAAGTGAGTTTTTATGAAGGAAAGAAAAAGTTAAAATTTAAAAAAAAAATGCAACACCCCCCCCCAAAAAAAAATTAAAGCTTAGTTTGGAATGAAATGTAAATATAGACTTTATTGGAGGAAGGGAAGGACTTTCAGGAAGAAAGGGACAGCAGAAAAAGGGACAGGAACATCTTGAACTCCTGGGTGGGTTCTGAGACCCAAGAATTAGGCCAGGGAAACCATGCCTGGCAGTAAGGCAGTGGGACACATCTAGGACTTGAGTTATGGACGTGTGTACCGATAAGAGGAATGAGGCTTTCTGTTGTTGCAGTTGCAGTGTCTAGTGAGGATATGGTTTGTAAGTATATCTTCTTTCTTGCCAATCCGCTTTCTGAGACACTGAGGGAAGAAGCTGTATAGATCCAGTCTGGAGAGATGAGCTCTGTGAAGGGACTGTGCCCTTCGGGAATATAAGTTCTGTGAAACTCCAGAGGCAGGGGCCGCAAAGTTCAGCAGGTTGTTCATCTCCTTCTTGTGAGGCTTGCAAAGGGGTGCAAGGGGCTGCCTGGTTCGGGGGGCTGACTGGTTTGACCCTGGCCCAAACAATTTCAGGTTTTACAGTCTCCAAAGGGTACACATTCTTTCAGGAAAGCATGCCAAGTCACGTGCAAGCTGCATTGGGTTCACAACTGGGCACGTTAGGTGCTTGACTTTGCATGATGAAAGAATTCAGCCTGAAACCTGATTTGTCATCTGGTGGGTTTTTGTGACGTATAGACAGGTTTCCGGTGTTCCAGTCTCGAAAGCATACCTGAGCTACCTGGGAAACGTGCCAGGCTGAGCTGGAGTTCACAGCTGGGCACGAACTGCCTCCTATGAAAGCACCCACAGGTGAGGAAGTGGGGGAGCAAGAGCAGGAGGGCGTGAGGCCAGGGAGTGAGGGAGCCAGCGTGCCAGGGCAAGAGGGCGGAGTGAAAGAGCATGGGACCAGAGTGGCTGTGGGCTGCAAGTAGGCCCTGATGAAGCATGCCCAGGTGGTGCGCATCTTCTGACCTGCCCCTGTCCAGGAGTGTCCGGGGCCATCCAGCCCGGACATGCTTGACCTGGCTACAGTCACGTAGCCTGAACTCTGTCACGGTCTGGTGCCTGAGATTTGTGGTCTGTTACTTTTGTAACTCTTGCACAGACCTTGACTTGTGGACAGCTGGCCTCCTTTAGAGGGTGGTTGCAGGGACGGCCCTGGCCTTCGAGGCTTGGCAAGGGGATATAGGTAGTGAATAGAGCATTTGTGCTTATCCTGTGACTTGCAGGTGTGCTGACCTTCACTTGTGAACTTTGAAGATAACTATGCTTCATGCCTCGGCTTGCTTGCCCTATAAAATTGGTTTATTTCTCCCTAATAAACAAGACTTGATCAGAATCCTGTCTTGTCTCCATTTATCGCGTCTCCTGTCTCCCAAATTCCCGCTCCCCCTTCCAGGACTTGCGAATGACCGACCCGCAGGCCGGGACACAGGAGGAGGGTACAAAGAGAGTGGTCTTCCCTCACCCTTTCGAGCCTCTTATGGCAATCAGAAAAGTTACTTCCCAGCTTGTCCCCAACCCCCCCCCCCCCCCCCCCCCCCCCCCCCCCCGCAAAGTATATGCCAGACCTACGATGCTGCTTGCTAACACTGAGAGGTCGAGGCGGAGCTGCAGGAAGGAGACCGAGCTCAGTTAGCGATGAAGAAGATGCGCTTTATTGGAGGTAGTGAAGGACTTTTGGGAAGGGAAGGGACAGCAGAGAGAGACAGACAGGAGCATTTGAGTTCCTGGGCGGTCCCGTGGCTGGAGAGTTAGGCCAGGGAAGCCGCACCGGGTATTGGGGCAGTGGGATGTACATAGGGCTTGAGCCAAGGATGTATGTACCAATAAGGGGACGAGGCTTTCTCATGTTGCAGTTGCAGGGTCTGAGTCAGGATATGGTTTGTGAGAACACAGATCCGCCTCCTGGAACACTGAGGGAAGACAGTTCAGACTCGGCCCTGAGAACTAAGTTTTGTGAAGGAGCTCTGTGAAATGCCAGAGGAAGGGTTTACAAAGTTCACTGGGCTGTTCCTCTCTTTTTCTGGTGAGGCTGACACAAAAGGGGTGCAAGGGGCTGCCTGGTCCAGGGAACTGCTCAGTCAGTCCAGGTTTGACCTGCTGCCTGGTTCGACCCTGGCCCATACAAACACATGGTCAATTATGGGATGAAAACAGGACTTGTCCACAATTATATACTCCAAAATATGCAAACTATTTGCCAGCATTTAGTTGGAAGTCAGTAGTTATCCCAGTCTGTGGGGATATTCGCAAGTCCTGGAAGGGGGAGCGGGAATTTGGGAAACAGGAGACACGAGAAATGGAGACAAGACAGGATTCTGATCAAGTCTCGTTTATTCAAAGAAAAGGCTCACGTTATCTAGGGAGTAGTGGGGGGAGGATTACCCAGGTTAAAGAAACATTTGTTAATCTTCCACTGCCGACTACCTCAGTGTCAGCCTGCCCTGCAGGGTCTTAGATAAACCTAAATGTCCTTGGTATTAAGGGCCAGTTCGGAATGTAAACACCACCTAAGCAGAACAAATTGCGCCTGTGGCTGCAGAGTGAAAATTTACAGAGCTCAGGCAATACAGATTGAGGAAATGGCCAGGCCCTAATGGCTCCAGACAGGCAAAGTTGTGGCCGGGCCTGTGGGCCCCGGACAAGTCGTTACATGTTCTCCCTGAAGCTCCCAGATATCTGAGTCCTTTGTGTCTCACCATAGAACTGACTCTCTTGCTGTTAGCATGATGATTCCCTTCCCTTGAAGCCTGTGGGCCGATTCACATGCTGCTGTTCATGACTTCTAGTCTAACCTATTGAGCCACATCCAGGAGTCTGGGGTCTAGTCCTGTCCCATGGAACCTGATACCTCCTTTTCCTATAATGTGTACATATGGCACAACTCCTTCCTGTGACGTATGTTCTTACCTATAATTGGGGGCCTGGCATGGCTCCAGAGGATATATAAGGATTGGACATAAGATAGATGTAAGACTGAGCCCTGGTGGCACAGTGGTTGTGTGCGGGACTGCGGCCCACAGGGTCGACAGTTCAAATCCAGCAGCAGCTTTCCGGGAGTAAGGCTGGGCTTCCTACTCCCACCAGGGGGCAGTGATACCCACAAAAAAAGGGGGGGGGAGGCAACTCTCTTGAAGCCATAGGGGGCTGAGTGGCTGACAAAGAGGCCCAGAGGGTTGCTATGGAAGAAAAACCAAGAGAACAGGTATGCTTTGTTCACTTTCCCCTAACTGGGATGGGACCTCTTCCTTCTGAACCTGTCTATACTCCAGAAGAAAAGCAATGCTACACTCAAAGAAAGCACCCCCTGGATGAGAGCTCAGGACAAACGTGTCCTCCCTGCTGAATTGGGAAAACAAATATTGCGTCACCTGCACAGCTCTATGCATCTGGGAAAGAGAAAAATGCTCCAGCACCTCCAGACAGCAACTGGTGAGCCAATGCCACGTTTGCCAGGAAACAAAGCCGGGAAGAATAGTGAGTATGCGTCAGGGAGCCAGAGGAAGAGGTAATCCACCAGGGTTGATTTGGGAAGTAGACTTCACTGAAATTAAGTATGGTTACAGGTATTTGCTAGTTTTTATTGATAACCTTTTTAGGGTGGGTTGATGCCTTGTCAACAAAAAGAGAAACAGTACTTGTGGTAGCCAAAAAAAGTATTAGAAGAAATAGTGCCAGACGTGGGTTGCCTAAAATAATTGGATCTGATGATGGACCAGCTTTTGTAAGCAAGGGCCTGCAAAATTTAGCCCGAGCTCTGGGGGCAGATTGGAAGTTGCATTGTGCCTACAATCTCCAAAGCTCAGGGCAAGTAGAAAGAATGAATCGAATCTTAAAGGAGACTTTATCCAAATTGGTGTCAGAGACTGGCGAGGACTGGGTGGCTCTCCTGCCTTCTGCCTTATCCTGTGTGCGGATTTCCCCTTATATGCTCAGACTAACACCTTTTGAAATTGTGTATGGCCAACCATCCCCCCCCCCCCCCCGAGGGTTTGAGGCACAGAAGGGAAGGCCGCGGTCTTACCATACAGAGTGTGCAAGAGCTAAGCGAGGAGCCATAGGGAGACCCCTGCTGCTGCCGGCATTCTGCACCCACTGGCCTGTGCCTGTGAGTTGAAGGGAGGCTCTATGGCTTAGTATTGGGCATATGGGCTAATATCAGACTTGTGACCTTGAACTGGATTGGGTTGGGATGCTTTCTCAATGCTCCATTCCTATTATTTCTCTAGCTAGCCAGAAGTCAGATAAATCCTTGCAGTTTACTGAGTCGTTTTCTGGAAACAATATGGGAAGTTAAAGTTTTTTGTTTGTTTGTTTTTGTTTTTTTAGGCATCACTGCCCTCTGGTGGTGGGAGTAGGAGACCCAGCTTTTGCTCCTGTGAGCTGGAATTGAACCTCCAGCCCAGTGGGCCGCACACAACCACTACGCCACCAGGGTTCAGCCGGGAAGTTAAAGTTTTGATTACTCTGCTTGGATGCTGTCTTTGGTTATTGCTCTATAAAATGGGGATTCTGCTCAAGGACAATGGTTAAGAAGGTCAGAATGCCTGGCCAAAAGCAGGGATCTGTTTGATGCCTGGTTTAGATGAGGATATCGATGAGCTTAATAAGTATTGACCTGACTATTTTAAGAATTAAGTTTAGTTTCTAACTCTGTGCTGCCTATACTTGTTTCTTATGCTTAGTATTGTAAATACAACGATGTATAGAAATGTTTATTGGGAAGTATGCAAAAAGGGCTTGTAAAACAATTGCCTCAAGCCATCAATTTGGCCTACAGTTGGGTTTAGGACTTACCATCTGAGATTTCCGTGAAGAGTGGCCCCACCTTGTCCTTAAACAGGTTTAGGACACACCTAGGAAGACTTCTCTGAAGAAAGTCGCCCCACCCAGTCTTTTGGAGTACTCAGGATATTTGCATTCTGAGAGGTCAGTCTGTTTCCTGGGGAAATCTTGACTAGTGATTATTTTCAAAAGCGAAGGATCTGGGGCTGAGCCCCGGTGGCGTAGTGGTTGTGTCGGGACTGCAACCCACAAGGTTGGCGGTTCACATCCAGCAGCAGCTCTCCAGGAGCAAGGCTGGGCCTCCTACTCCCACTAGGGGCCGTGATGCCCACACACACAAAAGCGAGGATCTGGAAGCATGAAGATAACTCCTCTCTGGGACTGAGTGTTAAAGGAAACCTGTGGCAGGCTGGAATGCTTGCTAGGTTTCCACCTCTTTGAGTAGAAGTAGGAGAACTGCAGCGATAAAGAGGCGGGTTGACTTTGGCCACTGACACCCGTGGCCTTGGTTCACAGGAAATAGAAGCAATTTGAGCCTGAACTGGTGCATATCATTGCTGACTTTATGGATGGCCTGTCCGGATTTGACTTTGCTAATGGATGCGTACTTCAGGAGTTTCCAACTGGAATGAAGATTCCTCACATTGAAATATATGATTGTTTCCTCAGAGTACTGGGTTGATATAAATGGGTAATAGAGAAATTAGATACCCAAAATGGGAGAATAAAGGCACGAGGTGATTGGTTTACAAACTCATAGGTGGTGAAATGTATATATATGTATATCTATATATATATAAATAGGATTATAGGATCAAGGTGTAGGTGTTTTGTAACTGCAATTGTAAAGAACAGGATACCTTTTGTTTTGTTCATTCAGCAATAGTTAAGGATTCCATGAGGAGAATTCAGGAAGGCATTGAGAAAAGGAAGCAAGCTCAGCTTGAAGAACAGAATTGGTTTGCAAGTTGGTTTAATAATTCCCCATGGTATACTACCCTGATATCCATCATAATTGGACTTATAATAGTCCTGCTTATTTTATTAATAAGCTAATAGCTTTAATTAAAAACCGCATTGGTGCAGTTCAGCTTAAGATATTACTAAGAACATATACACCCCTAGACCAAGTTGAGCCCGTCGTGTAAATCCTAACTTGCTTCTGTAATCCTTGCTTTCCTGCAGTTTGAGCAAGAATGCTCTAAGATAGGCACGAGTAAAAGGGGAGAATGTGGGACCTTATGTTCTTCATACTCAATAAACTTGAGAAACGCCATGACGGGCTCCAAAAGAGCCGAAACTCAGGGTAGGCCTAAGTTTCCATTTCAGAGACAACCCATGACTTCCCCGAAGTGAGTGTAACATCAGGAACCAGGAAGAAGCATTCAAAATTCAACAAGTCCCTGACAACCAACTGAGGAGGACACGGAAAGCAGCTCGCCCATAGAGAACTGCCACCTCCCCTCTAATGGGACTATGGCGGGAAGCGGGGAAAGGGCACGCCCCTTATGGAACCTGAAACTATAAAAACTTAGCTTTGTGTGGTGGTGGGGTGGAGGCTACCGGAAACCTCTGTGCTGGGTAGTGGTGTGAGCCCGACCCTAGCTTAAGCTAGAAATAAAGTCCTGTTCCTTTGCATCTCGAGTGTCGTTTTCTGCACTTCTTGGCTAAGCTTGTCTCCCCGGTCCAACACTCTGAGTATTTCTCCCAAATATATTCTAAATAGGTGCTTGCTATGCGTGGCCTATGGCTGTGCACAGAGAGGTCGACCAAAGCAGGTCAGGGGCTATTCTTCCGCCTGTCCCACCCGGAGGTAGGTCCACTCCCTTCTGATAAACATACCCACGGAATACTTTCTTATTGGAGACTGAGGGCAAGCCCACCCTAGGGGAAGCCGAGCTTGGCAGCCATCAGGAAACTTAGGCCCAGACCCGCCCGTCTTGTCATGTGGGAACTCCACACTGGTTATTACATGTACACTAAGTGACCAGACGTCCTGAGGCATTTTTAAAGGCCCTGGTTCTTGGAAAGAATGTACAACAAACTAGGGAAAGGCAGGAGAATGGAAAGGGAATGTGTCCAACCTAACACCCCCACCCCCATCCCCTGTCAATGGCATCCCGCTTTACCAATGTTCAAATCTGACCACTTTAGTGTACACTCCTAACTCATCCCCTTCCTGTGATGGTACAACCCTTTCCTGTGTATGTCCTTACCTGTAATTAGGGACCTTGTATGGCACCAAAGGGTATATAAAGGTTGGGGGCACAATAAAGAACCCTGGACCTCCTCTCTCTGGCCCCCTCCGCGCCATTCTTCCTCCCTGAACCCAGCAACTTTCTCACCTCAACTCCCAGACTCACTGGGATCTGACAGTCACTCCTGTCCACAGGTAATTGAGCTAAAACTACTTCAACCTTAACTTTAAAATCAGCCCTATCCCAATCCAGATCTGATTTTCATTGTTAGTAACAGTTCTGTCATAGACACCCAGGGACAGCGACAAGCCACCTATACTGTACTTTAGGTCTGGGAATCTGCACCTTTCCCAGAAAGAAGATTCCTAAAAACTAAAGTGTCCCCCATCACAAACAGTAAGTAAATAGCTCTCCCGCTGTCCATGTCAAAGATCTGGTCCATTAAGTCCATCATTCCCTGCACGAAGGGCCCCGTGCTCTTTTCCAGCACCTACAGCCTATGTTCTGCGTCTCAAGTCACACAAGTGTCACTTGCACTAAACAATAAGTAGCACATAATCCTTTTAGGGCTCAGGTCTCTATAAAAAATTAAAAAGATGAATAAAATTGTAAAAGGTCATCTGTTTAAACCAACTCAAACTATGCCAGTCATAAGTAGATCTGCTTCCACAAGCCCTAACTCAAATCCACGCCACTCATTGCTCTCCCACTTTCCTAAGCCCCTTCAAGTTGTTGGATAGCAAACTAATTTAATCAACCATACCATACCAGTCACACCACCACCACTGTCAAACTAGGTACCCTATCTCTCCCTCTCTCTTAAAAACTTTTCTCTGAGAACATGCAGACCATTGCCTACCTTCCCCTGCTCCTGTGCAACCTAACCTGCCTGTAATTAACCCAGGAGACTCCTGCTAAAAAACCTCCATCCTCCACCACTGCAACCCAAGTTAAAAAATAAAAACAAAAAACTGCACATCGTCATCCTAACAAATCCCATAACAATCAAAGTTCTCCAAAACCCTAATTAACATCACTTAACTTGGGTAAAATTAATCCTTAACCCACACCATAACCATTACTCCACTTAGATGGCAGGCCCTACCACCTTATGCTCGACTAATACTTCTACTTCTTACTCAGTTCTCTTACACCCAACCCCTCCCTAGTCTCAGACACACACATGTGGCGATTCACAGTTTAAAAAATTATAAAGAGGGCTGAGCCCCGGTGGCGAAGTGGTTGTATGCAGGTCTGCGGCCCACTGGGTTGGAGGTTCAAATCCAGCAGCAAGACTGGGCCTCCTACTCCCACCACCAGAGGGCAGTGATGCCTAAAAAAAGATAATAATAAAAATTAAAAAAATTATAAAGTAGCTGAGCTCTGGTGGCATAGTGGTTGTATGTGGGACTGCAGCCCATGGGGTTGGTGGTTCAAATCCAGCAGCAGATCTCCAAGAGCAAGGCTGGGCTTCCTACTCCCACCAGGGCAGTGATGCCCCAAAACAAAAACAGAACAAAGCAAAAATTATAAAACCAAAACAATGTTATCACCACAACTGCCTGCAACCCAATCACCAGCCCCTCCATTCATCTGCATTTTTCCTGCACCTCACCTATTTCTCTTAAACCTCTCAGGCATCCCAACAAGCGGGTCATGTCCTCTCCTCACAACTCTGACCCAGTCAGTTACATAAACCTCTACATGTAGTTGCCAATAAATAACTTAGCAAACCAATTAATAAGATAAATGCAGCAATCCTTTTAAGTGGGCAAAGCTCATTCAGAGAGCAGGCCTTGTACTTAATGCCTCTGTGGCAATCATGTGCTTATGTTAATTTCATGATGGAGATGTGGGAGTGGAGTCTAGCCTGTTCATCTGGAGATAGCCATTGAGTAGCCAATGAAGCCTCCGTGTGGGCATGGCTTTCTCCTGAGTCTTCTGGGAAATCTCGCGATATTTGCCTCGTGGAGATGAGAAGCTATCTCCCCAGTTGTTGGGAGTCAGTCTCTGAGATGATGAACTACGGACAAGACAAGAAGGCAGCGTCCCAGGAGCTGATTGAGCTGGAGGAGAAGCCCCATGGCCTTACCTTGATGGAACCAGACCTCTGAAGCTAGAGAGGCTGCCTGAAGACCCCTGCCAGCGCTGAGTTACTTCTACCACCACTGGATGCTGTTGATGGACCCTGAGCCTTGGAAGCGAGGAGCCATGGGGAGACCCCTGCCAGCGCCGGGACTCTGCACCCGCTGACCTGTGACTTCCTGAGTCAGAAGGAGACATTATAGACTAGTATCTGGCATATGGGCTAATATAGGATTTATGACTTTGAACTGGACTGAGTTGGGATGCTTTCTTAATGTCCTATTCCTCTTGTATATAAACCGTACCCTTATATCCATATGAGCGTCTATGAATTTGTTTCTCTAGTCCACCTGGACTCACACAACCTCAAAATACTTAACTTCTCTTGCTTCTTTTACTTCAACATCCATTGCTACCAGCAGTCCCAGTAAACGCATCACCAGTATTAATGAGTGCCAGCCCCTCTTGCCAACATACCACTTTTTATCCAGACTACCAAGACAATACTAACTTCTCTTTGTGGTATATGTCACCTACTGACCGACAAGGTAAACAGCTTTCTTGTAAACATAGTCAAAGCGTAAATACCTCCCTTAGCAGTCCCCCGGTGCTTTCTTCGCGCCCCCCCCCACCCCGTGCTTTCTTCTAGTGCAACAAAACATGAACAAAATGCCTCAACACATCTAGTCAGTTCCCTTGCCTTCCAGTCACTATCGTTCCACAGCTCACCATGGACAAGCAAAATGTAAATGGCTAAGGAACTCACTCAGCCTAGCCCTCAGTCACAGCATGCAACATTTCCTCCTGTGCTAATAGGACTCAGTTTTACTTCCTTTCTTACTGCAGCCATTTTGTCTGGAGAACCAATAGGACAAACTATTATTCAAATTCAGCCCTTAACAAAATACAGTTTTCTATAAATTCCACTTCTAACTCTCGTTTTCTTCCAAACACAGTTAACACCCCAGCGCAAGTCACCCTATAAAATCACTGAGTCCTTAATTTGCTAACCGCAGATAAAACATCAGTGGGCACCACCGCCCCCTCCTCATGGTTTCAAAATTCTGTCATGTCTTGGATTATGCCCCTCATCGAGTCTCTAATAATGATTTGTGTACTATTACTTTTTTGTTTTGTTTTGTTTTTTGGGCATCACTGCCCTCAGGTGGTGGGAGTAGGAGGCTCAGCCTTTGCTCCATGGAGCTGGAATTGAACCTCCATCCCAGTGGGCCGCAGTCCCGCGCACAACCACTACACCACTGGGGCTCAGTCGTGTACTATTACTTTTAACTCCTTGTGTATTTAAATTTTGCAGGAACAAACAAGAAACATCTCCAACTTGATCCTCCACCAGCTCTTGCTTCACCCCTATCGTCTGTTGCCGGCTGGCCCAGGCTTGAACTTCTCAACTCTTAATTCTCCCCACTTCCATCCCACACCAGCGGGAAGTAGTTAATGACGAATGCAACACCCATTTTCACAAGTGTTAAAAAGTTAGGGAAGTACGGGCCAGGGTCGAATCAGGCAGCCCCCTGGACCGGGCAGCCCCTTGACCCCTTTGCACCAGCCTCCCAAGAAGGAGATGAACCAACTTGCTGAACTTTGTCACCCCTGCCTGGGGCATCTCACGGAGCTCCCCCTCTAACATTCTGAGAAACAAGTTTGAAAAAGAGATGATTTGCTCACATGCCACCTCCCAACCCGCAACTTGCAAACACAACACAAGAAACCTCCCCTTTCTTTCATCAGCCCTCCTAACTCGCAGGCCTCGAATCTGCCCAGGAGCTCAAGATGCTCCTGTCTCTCTTTCTCTGCTGTCCCTTCCCTTCCCAAAAGTCCTTCCCTACCTCAAATAAAGCCTATATATTTACTCTTCATCCCTAACTGAGCTCTGTCTCCTTCCAGTGGCTCCATCTTAACCTCTCAGAGATGCTTGATAAGTTATTCTTAAGTATTTTTTTAGGGGAGGCATCGCTGCCCTCAGCCTTGCTCCTGGAGTAATAGGCTCAGCCTTGCTCCTGGAGAGCTGCTGCTGGATTTGAACTGCCAGCCCAGTGGGCCGCAGTCCCATACACAACCACGACACCACCGAGGCTCAGTCCTATTCTTAAGTATTGAGAGACTGGCCCTGAGTGCTTTGAGAGACAGAAGCAGGACCATTATCACTTTGTAGTGATTTGGGAAGATCAAATTGAGAATGTATTTCCTGAAACAACCTTTTAAACACTTTGGGAGCCTTCTCAGTGGGGTGGGATCTGCGTTGATCCACCTGGTAAAGGTGTCTATGAACACTAGAAAATACTTGAATCCATGGGTGGCGTGACGTGAATAAGACCTGGGGTAGAATCCCGTGCGCTGAGCAGGCTGAGCAAGGTGACTTCTAAGCACCCCTGGGGACTGCTGGTCTGGCAGGTGGGACAGTGAGAGCTTATGGGCTTGATCACTGAGGCTAAGTTGTTCCCACAGGACTGCAGAGTGAGCAGGGTCAAGGAGGGTTTACGGCTAAGATGGGGGGAGTCGTGGAAAGCTTTTCCAACTTTCCACTGTAACCTTTATGGCAATAGGAGTTTGTTGTTTTTCTCCCATCATACATCAAGTCGGATGGATGGCGGAATTCCCGAGTTTTAGCCTGTTGCACTTTCTCAGGGGAGTAATCTGGAAGAGGAAGCTGTTTGGGGGAACTAAGGTGTTTATGGAGACCAGGGGGTTCATGCTGAGCTGTCTGGCTGGCTCCCCTCTCACCTGCCCACTTGCCCAGGGCAACTTCTGAGTGGCCCTTCTGGTACCCTGGGCAGTGAGCTCACGACTGCCCCTTTAGTAGGTTGTGGACAGCTTCTAGGAGTGCCCTGACTGGGCCCCCATACTTAATGGGGCTCCGTAGCCCCTGGGAGGTAAGGGACAGTTGGAAAGCTGTGGTGTGACTAGGACGAGGCCCTATGACTCTGTAGGTGTGTGGCTTAGACACTACATCTCGGCCTAGAAGAGCAGCTGGACATCCAGGGACTGCTGGAAAGCTAGCAGAGAGTAAAACCTGTCCCAGAGGCACCTTCAGGGTTGCATAAAGTGTTTGACTAGAGGCGTTCCTGACACTCCCATGATGGTGCATGTATACTGTGTCAGGGGTCCGGGGATGAAAGCAAGAACAGACAGCGTCAGTGGCCCCAGTGTCTAGGAGGAAATTTACTGATGTACCTGTCACATCTACGCTCACCCGAGTCTCCAGAGTGTTCCCCAACGGCCCCTCTGTTTGCAGTGATAGCATGGCTATTTTTGTTTGTGCAATCCCCAGCCCAGTGGCCAGTGCTGGCTTACGTGGCACCTGGTGCCTTGTGCAGGGCTCTTGGAAACCTGGAAGGCAGTCAGTGGGTGTGATACACAATGGTAGCCAATACCTGTGCATGCCCAATGTTCTTCCTTCTCTCCATCTCCTGAGGCTGGGTTTCCTACTGTTTGTCCCTATTGTAAAAGGTGTCATTGGCACTAGGGACCATCTCTTCTCAGGCCATTCTTGATGTCTTTTACACTAACTTCTAGAGGTTTTTTCAGATGTCCAATGCGGCCTGTGTGAGAAATTTGCCCGAATAGGACTTGTCCTTTATATGAGTCTGTCTACCGGTGTGATTCTCAGCCACTTCAAGAAGTTTACAGAACTTTCGTTAGATCCCCGGTTAATGGCTGTCACTTTAGTGTAGTTTGTGGCCTTTTGCCCCCCTTACTTTAGTCCATTTTTGATTCGCACAGAAAATGTTCCCATGTCTACCTGTCATGGGAATCATTATCATCCCAGGTGGGATCAGTTGGAGGTATAGCTGTTTCTCCTATTGTATACCGATCATTCATCAAGTGTACACCTTCTGCAATTTTCCTAGCTGCCTGCGGCACTGGCTCGTTCTCAAAGTCTGTCACAGTCTATCCGGAAATGATCGTTCCATCTTTCTGAGGCAGATCATTGGCTAGGGTGAGGTGCAAAAAATTCTGTGTGTGCTGTTCAGGACGGTCTGCCCAGGTGCCCAGGTCATTCGTAATCAAGTCTCTTGGCCTGAGTTTGATTAGGGTGAAAAGTTTATGACTCATCCAAGGACCAAATTCCCCAGCTGCCTCTACTAAGGGTAGAACTCTCTCTCTCTCTCTTTTTTTTTTAAAAGAACAACGACAGACTATACGTTTAATGGGGTACTTTTCCTGAAGAAGGGATTAAACTCTCAAACAGAGATTGTGGAAAATGCAAACTGTTTTCAAAACTAGATAAGGAAAATCCTGTTTGTTGTTGTTTTTAAATGAATCATTTTATTGGGGGCTCATACAAATCCCATCACAATCCATACAAACATCAGTTGTATGCAGGCCACATTTTCACACTTACTGCTATCATCACTCTCAAAACATCCTCCCTCCCTCCAGGCCCCCAGTATCAGTTCCCTATATTGCCCTTCCTCCCCCACTTCCCATTGAACCCTTAGTAATTTACAAATTGTTAATTTTTTTCATACTGTACACTGTCCAATATGTCTCAACACTCGCTTCCCTATTGTCCGTGTTCCAGAGAGGAGGCTACGTGTAGATCCCTGAAGTTGGTTCTCTCTTTCTATTCCTCCATCCCTCCTCCCTCCTGGTTGTCCCGGCCTGCGGGTCCGTAATTCGCAAGTCCTGGAAGGAGGAGCGGGAATTGGGGGGACAGGAGACGCGAGAAATGGAGACAAGACAGGATTCTGATCAAGTCTCGTTTATTGGAGCAAAACTTAGGGTATATATAGTCAGTGGTCAGGAGTAAAGGTCACAGCTCATGCTAATGAGGTAAAGTCAACAGGGGGCCAATCCTAGACGAGTGCCAAATAAGATGTGAAAAAGGGGCTGTAGTCCTCAAAGATGTCTGTATGCTAATAAGGGTATACAGGAGTGAAGCGGGCAAGTTATAGCAGCCAATCACAAAGATGCAAGTCAAGACAAGCAGAAATACCTTATCTATAAGCCTAGGTAACTAGCATGTTAACAAGTGAAGGTCAGTACATCTGAAAGTCAGGCTTCAAAGGGCAGGGCTGTTTACAGTTATAAAGACAATAGACTACTAAGCTCAGGCAACAAACAGTGACAGAGTTCAGACTAGTGACTGTAGCCAGGTCAAGCATGTCCGGGCTGGATGGCTCTGGACAGGTCCCCCTTTTTTATTTTTTCAAATAATATCCTCCCGGGAACTCCGCCTGTCTTAGGTTGCCAGGACACACACTCAGTCCTTACCCGCCATCGGTCAATGGCCTTCTAATGTGACCACCGCCTGTCTTAGGTTGGTAAAGAGTGCTCCTGATCTTACCCGTCATTGGCTGTCAAGTTCAGCTCACGGAGGCAGAGGGTCTTATCACACCATAGTTGTGTGTGCCACTCTGTTCAAGATCGCTCATCTCCAAGCGATGATAATGAATTTGAAGGGGCCTTGCTTGAATGGTCTCAATCTGTTACTTAATAAATGCCATGAGTTTGTTGGAATATGAAGCAAAAACAGCAAACTAGTGAGGGGGCACAAAAGTGGCAAGAGGTAATGCAACAGTCCACTGAGCCTGGTCCACAGTGGATTGATGGTCAACTCCTTCTTCTCTTTGCCAAGTCTTCTTGCAGCCGCTTGATTTTGTTGGCATAAAAAACAGCATCTTTCCTGTAAAACCAAGCAAATACCTCCCTGCTCTGCAGCAAGTAAATCTAAACCTCTTCTATTTTGTAATAGTACTTCTGCTAAAGAATCTACCTGATATTGCAAAACTTGTATAGTGCCTGACAAGGCCTGCACATCTGAGATTAATTGCCTAGATAATTTGGTATACTAAGTAAGGGAGACATCCAAACCTGCAGTTCCAGAGGTCACTGCAGTACTGATCTCTAATCTTACAAATAAGGGAGCTAGTTACACTGCTCTTTTAGCTCTTCCTGCCATGTGATCAATAGCAGGTATCGGGACAGGCATAATGTCTATGCCTGGAAGGAGAGAGATTAACACACATAACTCTGTCCAAATGCTGGACAACTGGGTAAAAAAGCCCTATATTTGCCACAAACAAAAACTGAACTATTAAGGGCACATAAGAAGCCCGCAACATTAATAATACTAGAACAAGAAACAAATCCTGCCAATTCCACACAATCTCACAAGTATTGTTAAGGGAGGAGGAAAATAAACAAGTCACATTAAATAAACTGCAAAGGTTGGATTGTAAAAGGAGAAGTCAAGTCACAATAACTACCTTCAGAATAGTTAATAAAAGGACTAGGTAATGTAAGAGGGACAGGATATCCCTGCTGCATTTTTTCAGGATACATTTCTGTTAAAACAGAAAAGAACATACTCAGGGAGAAGTCTCTTCCCTGGATCGAGGTTTGTCATCAATTTGTTTCACCAGTCGTTCTGGCAGCCATCTGGCTGCATCATATTCTTGAGAGTAAATGCAGACTGAGCCCCTTCCCCAGATCAATACTGGGTCTGGGCCATGCCATGAATTGTCTAGTGGGTCTCTCCATTTTACCATGGCAAATTGCTTTTGAGATTCAGGATACCAAAAACGTTCCGCAGCAGATTTCCTGTGATCGTCCAAAGTTAAAAAATTTCTTATAAAAAGAGTATGGTTAAGAATATTTCTGGGGGTACCTTTAGTGGGGTACCATTCCCCCTTTTTTATTTTTTCAAATGTAGTTTTCAAGGATAACTGGGCTCTTTCAACTATACCTTGCCCCTGAGGGTTGTAAGGGATTCCCGTAATGTGCTTTATATGTAATTGATCACAGAAATTTTTAAAAGCTTTTGCTGTATAGCCAGGGTCATTGTCTGTCTTTATTTGTTTGGAAACTCCCAAAATAGAAAAACAATGCAACAGATGGGCCACAACATGCTTGGTAGCCTCTCTTGTTTGGAGGGTAGCGAGAATAAACCCACTATAGGTGTCTATGCATACATGAATATATTTGAGATTCCCAAACTCTGCATAGTGGGTGACATCCATTTAGTCCCTTAGGGTTAATTCCCAAATGGGGGACTGGTAGAAATGTCACACAAGAAGCACATTGCTTAACAATCTGTCTGGCTTGTTCTTTAGTTATTTTAAACATCAGTCTTAGGGACTGGGCATTCAAATGATGCAAGACATGAGCAGCTTGGGCCTGTTGTAAATTGCCGGTCATAACCACGGTCACCATTCTTGTAGCTGCATCAGCGATCTCATTACCTCGAGCCAGAGGCCCTGGTAGGCCCGAATGAGCCCTAATATGTCCTAAGAAAAAAGGAGCAGTTCTTCTATGAATGAGTTGTTGGCAGTGCAAAAATAATTTAGCCGTTTCTGACACGTTTGGTCTGCGCAACCGAATGAGCCAGATAAGCACTGTCAGTATAAATATTAAGCGCTTGATTGGGAAAGGCTGATAAAACTGCAATCATAGCTTGTAACTCTACCAACTGAGCAGAGGTAAAATTTGCTTTAAACTTAATT
>PVJH01038856.1:0-16853 GCA_004026705.1 Nesogale talazaci
CGAGTGACGTTTGTCTAAAGAGCATTTGCTGTACAGCCTTTCAGATGCCACCATGAAAAACAAGAGCTTCAAAAACAACCCATTGCCTGCTCCGCCGGTTTCCCCCAGGGCTGGCATGGGGTGGGCAGCAGGGCAGTCGTCTCTCGTGGATAACTCAGAAAGTGGTTGTTGACCTATTTACGACTGTTGTGGTTTTGTGTGAGGGCACAGTTCCCAGGACAAAACAGGGCAGGGGTGCGGTATGAACTGTGTTTTATGGTTTCTCTTAAGAGCGCTCAACAGATGGCTCTGTGAGGTCAGAGGCCTTCTCCTTGCCTTACAGATGAGAGTGAGGAGGCACCAGGAGAGCGCATCGGCTCTAACAGCCCTTTCCCCAAGCCTGCAGGAATTAGTGGAGCTCAAAGGAAGGTAAAAGTTGATTGACAGGGCTGAGCCCCGGTGGCGTAGTGGTGGTGCCCGGGAGTTTGCCCACTGGGATGGAGGTTCAATTCCAGCAGCGGCTCCACAGGAACAAAGGCTGGGCCTCCTACTCCCACCACCAGAGGACAGAGATGCCCCAAAAAACATAAAAGGTCTCCTACTCCCACCACCAGAGAGCAGTGATGCCCCCCCCCCAAAAAAAAAAAACATAAAAGGAAAAGCTGGTTGACACGCAAGCCCCCACCTGGGGCACGACAAGTGTTCTGTATTCTCATAGAACAGGCAAACTGGCTAGAGAATCCTATGCAGCTCTTTTGGGATCAACGTGCTGCTCTGAAGTAACCTTGAAAACATGTGAAGGTTATTATTTCAGATCACGGTGATTTCATTTGTTTGAAAAGACATACTTAAGGCCCATTAAAGTTGTTAGGGGGGACAAGATTGGCTCTTCGGTCTCAAGAGTGTGCGGATCCCTGACCTAGGACAGGAGAGGAGGGAGGAGAGTCAAGAACTGCAGTGAGTGAAGGGACACATTGGACAGTGCACGATATGAGAAAGTAATAGTAATGTGTAAATTATTAAGGGTTCGTGGTGGGGGGGAGGGAATGGGAGGGGAATATAGGGAGCTGGTACCGGGGTCCTAAGTGGAGGGAGGATGTTTTGAGAGTGATGATGGCAGCAAGTGTGCAAATGTGGCCTGCATCCAATTGATGTTTGTGTGGATCATGATGGAAAGTGTATGAGTCCCCAATAAAATGATTTTTTTTAAAAAAAAAGGTGGGGGAAAGAGGAGCTTATATGAAGGGGTCAAGTAGAAAGTATTTGGAAATGAATAATGACAATATGTACAAATATGCTTGATACAAATGATGTGTTGAATTGAATGTTATAAGAGCCTCCAATAAAATCATTGGGAAAAAATCACAAAACAACAAACAAAAATAAACAAATAAAGCAAAAATGGAGGAGGGCGTGGACTGGAAAGGAAGACTGCATGCTTTACCATCAAGGAAGGTGTGTCCACAGGCTGAGCAAATCCTGTATGCTGGGCAAATCTCACTGAGATGAAGAATGCGGTATCAGGATTGGAGAAAGGCAGGTGACACAGCCTTGCTGGGTGAAAGAGGTGGACCTGAAGCACTCGCTGATGAAAATCAAGGATTGCAGCCTTCCCTGTATATCACAACTCAGGAAGACCCACAGCCTCACAACGGGACCAATCATTGAAGGTGTCAGGGCTTCGTCCCATACGGATGTTAGGCATCTGGGGTGATTGACCCCGGTTCTTGGCAAAGAAGCGCTTTTGTAAATCCAGGTAATGTGTATGAGGGAAAGGGACACGTTTCAGCTGTGACAGTCTCAAAAAGTACACGCTCTTTTTGGAAAGCGTGCAGGGCTGCCTGGTAGGGCTGTGGGGAAGTCCGATACTGAAAATGGCCACTTCAGTCAATTCAGGTGCGCTTGAAAGCCCATGGGAAAGGAACACCAGAACAGGAGCTCGGAACCAGCACGGAAAATCACGTGTGTGGAACCACGAACAGGAAATCCCCTGAGAGCCAGCCAGCCTCGAGCAGGCATGCAGGCATATGTACCCCCACATGAGGAATCTCACCTCTGGACCAGAGAGTGGCCCGCCCTCAACCTTTCCCCATTCGGGGGTGGGGGTGTGGTTGAGGGTACTGCCGGCTTTGTTGGCTGAGTTAGGCACCCCTGTGTGATGTAAGATTGCCCCCACCTGGGCCTAGGTGGCCTGGGTCTGTGCATGCGCAGTTTGGATTTCCCTGTAAGGGTCTCAGTGTGCTGGGTTTCTTCCCATCCCCTTGATTTGGGGCCTGCCAGCCAGTTTCCACTCGTGCAGGCATTTGGGGCAGACAACACCTCTTTATCCCTAATCTAGCAACCTTTCCCCACTGAAGTGTGGACCCATGGGAATCATTGGGGGATAACTGGGCGGAAACCAAAGGGCTACTCCCTGCTGACTAAAGGACACAAAATGGGACTTTGGGCCCACATCCTTCCTGCTGTATTGGAAGCGGTTGTCAAAGCTCCATTCTCATCGGGGCCCATGGTGGATGGGGCTGAGGTGATCCAGGCATTGGTGTTCCTGGATTTGGTAATCTTAACTCAGTGTTGTTGGTAAGCTGATGACTTCTGAAAGAGATGAAGCAGGTGAGCCCTTTAGGTAAGGTGAGGGCAAGAGTTATGGGATAGCCATGACCATGGAAGTATGGGTGAGTCTCACATTGAAAGATTTCAAAGGAAATCTCAGGAGGTATTTGTTAGCTCTGGATTGACAGCCGTACTTTAAAACACAGGAATTGTGTCAAAGCATTTACCAGCTTAAAAGACTGGTAGTTTTGAGGTCAGGTTTTCGGCAGAGCCCTTCTCCTTCTCAGGGTGTCGACGAAACACCATCTTCAGGCTGCCTGATGGTTCACATGTGTATGTGTCTTGCTCCTGTTTGATCTGTGTTTGGGGGGTCTGGTTCCAAGGGTGTCCACAGCTTTACCTATGAAGGGTGGCTCCACATATGCTGTCCTGGAACGGCTAGGTTCCTCGGTCCTTGGCTTTGCACGAGAAAGAATTCACACTAAAGTCTGGTTTGTGATCCGAGTGAGTTTTTATAAAAGCTGCTTCGGGCGTTACAGTAAACCGAACACAAGCCAGGAGAGAGGAGAGACTAGCCCAGCAGCAAGGAACCTCGGAGGGGGAGCAGCTGGAAAGGGACAGTGGTCTTGAAGTTCGAGCCTTTTTTAGGTACTTCACTGGGAGGCATGGTTGCGGGTTCTGGTTGACCCCATTGGCTGAATTAAGCCCACCTGGCCCAGATAGGAGCCTATCCAGGTGTACTGGTTTCCTGGCTAGAACTTGAATTTGCATGTACCCTGGCTTTAGCCTTTATGGCTGGCTAGGCTGGCCTATTTCTCTACAGCAACCTCCTGTAGGGGTGCCTTGGCATAGAGAGGGGCAACCACCTATCCGGCTCCCTAGCAGAACTTTAACAACAATAGGGGTAGAGAGAATTCCTGGGAAGGGGCCTTCCCAGACTGGCTGGAACTGGGAATAGAGGGATCCATCCTTCCAAGTTTTTATAAGAACTAGATCTTCAAGGAGGCTCAAAGGAGATAGTTTTCTTCCACTCAGGCCTGGATAAGCCCATATTGAAGGAATGCCTCAGCATGGGGCTTCTCTTATGGCATATTGCTGTATTAAGGACACTCTTGCATCTATAGCTGGCTCTGTTACAAGGAAGGGTTGCCCAGATAAAACTTCATTAGGATGTAAGCATGAAGGGTGCTGAGGGGCAGTTATGACACAACAGATCTATTGGCAGTGCATCTTTCCAGGTCTGCATCTGGTGTCAATTTTCTTAAGGTTCATTTTAAGTGTTGGTTAATTCTCTCTACTCGCCCTGAGGATTGTGGTTTCCAGGCACAGTGTAGACCAGGGGTGTCAAACTCAAAACACGGGCCTTAGTTGAGCCCCGGTGGCACAGTGGTTGAGTGTGGGACTGCAGCCCCACAGGGTTAACAGTTCAAATCCAGCAGCAGCTCTCCAGGAGCAAGGCTGGGCTTCCTACTCCCACCAGGGCAGTGATGCGAAAAGGAAAACATAAAAAAGCACGGGCATTAAAAAAAAAAAAAAAAAAGGACAAGTCTCTTGGTGTAACAGGAAAGATTCATCACATCACATCACTTTTAAAATTTTGTTAAATTTATAATTTGAAGTGAATTCAGGAATATGGATAGAGTAATTAAAACAATTTCATTTCATTTGAACATTTATTTAATGTATTTGTAAAACTCAAATTATTCTTTTTTTACTCGAAACTTGCCAGCACTTTCCTCCCAGTTTTTCAATATCTGGATTCAGAGACTGAGAACAGACCATGTCCATTAAGGCAGTTAATCTTGTTAATCTTGATCTGTATGCCATTTTGTCTCATTTCGTGGATAAAAACAGTTGCTCACACAAGTATGTACTCCCAGAATAGCCTAATATTTGTGCAGCAAGCTTTTAAATTTCTGGGTAGTGCTCACCAAATAAGAATATATTTTGGGGGGCTGAGCCCCAGTGGCATAGTGGTTGTGTGCCGGACTGTGGCCCACTGGGACGGAGGTTCAATTCCAGCAGTGGGGCTGGGCCTCCTACACCCACCACGGGAGAGCAGTGATGCCCCCCCCCAAAAAAAAAGAGAATATATTTTGGAGCTGAGCCCCGGTGGCGCAGTGGTTGTGTGAGAGACTGTGGCCCACAGGGTTGGCGGTTCAAATCCAGCAGCAGCTTTTCAGGAGTAAGTGTTGCTGGGGTACGGTGGGAGTGGGGAATATATTTTGAGAATTCCTACTTGATATTTGTCTTTTAAAACAATCATTCTGGAAACCAACTAATTCAAAATCTCAAAATACTTAAAGAAATTAACGTGCTTAAATGCAGATAGAATATATAATATTTATAACCTAACAAAGGAAATGTAACAAATACCACAAACATAAACAGTATGCAATTTAAGATGTGTATAATTTTATGCTAACTTTAACAAAGTCCATCCAACTATTACAATTTTCACGTAGCCTCTCATACTGTGACTGAAACATGTGACAAAGGAACTAATAAAAAACACAATGTTGGACAGCTGACCATCGTATGATTCCTCACAGCACAAGCCAGATGCTCTCTAATCCTCTCACTAGTGGGCTCGGCTTACCTCACGTGACACAGAGAGAGGCAGACATACCACTTCCCGATGTCACCAGAACCGAGTCAGCGCATCTGTACACAGGCCCCCAGGAAAGGCACTGGGCCACATGTATACTCTACCCGTCTTCATTAGTTGCATGGCTAATGAGGGAATTGTGTGTGCAGTTTTGCCTCCATCTCCCCTGAGCTCTTATTTTCTTTTTTTGAGGGGGCATCACTGCCTCTGGTGGTCGTGGGTACTACCCAGTGCTGCTCCTGAGAGCCGCTGCTGGGTTTGAACCGCCAACCCCGTGGACCGCAGTCCTGCACTCAACCACTTACGCCACCGGGGCTCAGCCCTGAGCCCTTTCTAACTTTCTTTCTTTCTTTTTTTTTTTTGGGGGGGGGGCATCACTGTTCTCAGGTGGTGGGAGTAGGAGGCCCAGCCTTTGCTCCTGTGAGCTGGAATTGAACCTCCGTCCCAGTGGGCCGCAGTCCCACGCACAACCGCTACGCCACCGGGGCTCAGCCTAGCCCTTACTTTCTTAACAATTTTTTCTCTTTTCATTTTATTTCAGGGCATTGCGAGCCACAAAAAATTTCCCTCTGGGGCCGCATGCGGTAGGCCTGTTCGGCAGCCCTGGTGTAGACAGTTGGAGTTTGAGGAAGGAAGTTAGGAAGACTTGCTGGCCCACCTGCCGACATCCGTGCACAGCCGGGCTTCCAGAACAGGGACAGCGACCCTTGGCGGCTGCGCCGCCCACCTGGGCTGCTCCAGCCCTGCAGGCAGCTGCAGATCCACCAGCAGACCGCTGTCCTCTGGGACCTTCCCTATACGACAGAGCACTGCCGATTGCCGCTTTGTTTCCTGCATGTGAGAGCCTGACTCTTGTGGAAGCCTATGGCTATTAGGGCGGCGGTTCTCAACCTGTGGGTCACGACCCCTCTGGGGGTCAAACGGCCCCTTCACCGGGATGGCTGATTCATAGCTAGCAAAATGACTGATGAAGTAGCAACGAAAATAATTTTATGGTTGGGGGGGCGGGCGGGTCACCACAACACGAACTGTATGAAAAGGTCGTGCCTTAAGATGGTGGGGAACCACTGTATTAGGGCAATCCTTGGCCCCGTGGCCCACATGCTTATACACACAGTACTTTGGAAGCTGGGGGGCAGCAGTAGATAAAGTTGATGAGCGATGGACATGCTTCCGACCCACAGTCAAGGCTCATGAAAGCAGCAGTCAAGAAATCAAAGGCTGTGTGACCTCGGGTATATCTGCACAAGACCTCTTCCAGGTGTTGAAAAACCACCGGAATGTTACTCTGAGGACTGAGGTGCACCTGATCCAAGCCCTGGTGTTTCCCGTGGCTGTGTGTGCATGTGCAAGGGGCGCTCTGGAGGTGTCGTGGTTATGTCTTGGGCTGCCACCCCTAAGCCAGCCATTCTTATCTACACGCCCAGCTCAGCCACCCCAAGAAAGAAGACGGAGGAGGAGTCCTTTTGCTGTAAAGAGTTTGGTATCTTGGAAACTCACAGGGGGAGTTCTACCGTGTCACCCAGGGTTGCTATGCGTTCACGATCCACTCCATGCAGTGAGTTTGGTTTTATGTGGACTTCTGAGACTGTCTCCTCCCAAACAACTTTAAACCAAAGGATGTTTTCTGAAGTCACCTTGTTTGGTTTCTCGGGTGGGCAGTACTTCAGTTCTTGCCTCTGCACAAGAGAGAATGCCTACCGAAGCCTGCTTTGTAATTCAAGTGCGTTTTTTTTTTTTTTTTAGTTTTTTAGGCATCACTGCCCTCTGGTGGTGGGAGTAGGAGGCCCAGCCTTTGCTCCTGTGGAGCTGGAATTGAACCTCCACCTCAGTGGGCCGCAGTCCCGTGCACAGCCACTACGCCACTGGGGCTCAGCCCTCAACTGAGTTTTCATAAAGAACCGGAGAAGTTTCAGGTTTGACAGCCTCAAAAGAAGACACGCTATTTCAGGGAAGCGTGCCAAACCCTGCAGACGCCGAGCTGGGGCTCACAACTGACTTGGGCAACCTCTTGGGACTGCATGCCACCACGTGGTGGGTGGCCTGGGGCCAGAAAGCGAGTTGCATGGCCAAGTGCAAAAGCAGGGTAACAGAGATAAGAGAGAGTCTGCTACGACCACCCTTGACCGAGAGCAGGGGTCCTTGAGCAAGTGAGAAGAGAGGCTGTGGGCCCCGCAAAGGTAACACGTGTGTGTCTCCTACCTCCACCGACCTCTGATGGGGCGCAAAGTCAAGAGAGACTGGCCTTCCAGCTGCTAGGGTGTTTGAAACCTCAGCCTGGGGAAGTGTGGAAGGTATTGGTTGACCCCATTGGCTGAATTAAGCCCGCCTGGGTGGGGTCATGAGCCTGGCCCTAGTTTGTACCACCCAGATGTGATGCCCACCTGGCTTTGGGGGCCTGAATTGGAGCATGTCCAGTGAAAGTCTTCATAGGTGGCTAGTGATTGCCTGCTTTTTCTTCCCAACCTCCTGTGTGTGGGGGTGGGGGCAGAGTTGGGGCCTAAACAGGCATGGGAGGGACAATCCCCTCCCTCCATCTCTATCTTGGCTATCTAACAATCTCAAAAGCAGACAATAGTTTTGCCACCCTTGAGCATTTTTGCTTTTGTAAGACCTGTCTGTACTGGATCAGATTGAGAACAGTTACTGGAAAGACCTGACAGGAGCTTTATGTGAACCAGGGAGGAATAATTCAGAACCGAGGGTATAACTCCGACCATGTGACCGACCTGTGGAACTCTTCAACTGGTGCCTGTTTGGCTGAGTCTATTCCCCAAAAAATTGTAAGGGAAGAAATAGCCAATTGACTTCTCGATCGGGCAGTAGTTCGGCTGCTGGCTGAACTTCTCACAGAGTTGACACCTGCACGAACCTCTTGCCTCCCTAAAAGTCTCTGGCTAACAAAGACTGATACTTCTAGTCATGGCCTTGGGCTTCTCCGTTCACTTTGTAAGGCCATTAAGCAGGTTGTCAAGGGCTCCAATTCAGGCCCCCCTCTGCGCACCCACTTGTATTGGTTCTCCTAGGACAGTCCTGAAGTGCCCTGGTTGGTTAGAGGTTAAGCACTGGACTACAATCCATGGGGTCAGCAGTTTGAAACTGCTAGCACCCCTCAGAGAAAGACTGAGCTCTCCACTCCATTAAACAGGTACAGTCTCCGTCCCACAGGGGTCGCCAGGACTCCGTGGCAGTGAGACAGTCTGCTTTTGGATTAGGAGGACGATGCCAAACTCAGGCACAGCCCAAAGTAGGGGGTCTGGGCAGTGTCCACTGAGGGGTTTCTCCCTGAAATGCTTTTCCACTTGGGAGAGGGGTCGTCAAAGTTGCATATTTCCTTCCATTAGTCAGTTCCTGTAGTTCATTTGAGGGCCCTGGTGGCATAGTGGTGTACACGTTATGCTGCTAACCTCAAGGTCAGCGGTTCAAAACCACCAGTGGTTTCAAGGAAGAAAGAAGAGATTTCTACTGTCCTCCACAATTACAGGCACAAGACCTCTGTGAGCAGCTGGGTCTCTGTCTGAGAGAGCTGCCAGAATGGATTCAAAGACAGTGAATTCAAGGCGGTGTTTTTGTTTAGTTATTTGTTGTTGTCATTGTGATGTTTTTACGTTTGCCTCCACCTAAGTCTTGGGGACCAGCACATTGTCTGGGAAAGCATAACAGAAAGTTGGAAATGTACCCGAATCTGAGACAGCTGTAATTAATGTGCACCAAGATATTATACCGGAGGGCCCAAGTTCCTGATGGCCGTGATGTCATGTAGTCACCGCCCTGGCGGCTCTCAACCCGAGTGCTAAATTTCAATTACGGCAGCCCTGCAAATTGATCCTGCTGATGGCGAATCCCTGCCCATCTGCGGATCAACCATTTCGGCCACAGAAGCTCCATTAGCACCTAAGCATCATTGTTTCCCCTCCTTCCCCACCATCTGGGAAGCAAGTAGTTCGTGCCCTGGGGGACTCCTGTCAGGCTGCTTCCGTGGATGAAGATGGAGCAGGGATGGGGAAGTGGCGAGGCCCATTTTGTGGTTCAGATGCATTAGACAGCTGCGGGCTAATGGCACGGATGGACGCCAGCGCGTCTGTGAGCAGCAGCCTCCGAGCAGTGCCTGGGGGGAGTCTGAGGCCTGGCCCCACTTGGGCAGGAAGTGACTGCAGGCTATGAAGTCACAGAGCCTGGGAGGCTGCAGAAGGAAGTGGTGGAGCCCTGCATATGGTTCTCTGTGAGTGCTCCAAGGTATAGGTTCTAAGGGCCATTTTCCTGCCTTAATTCCTGTGGATGAGGCTTCCATAAAATCACCTGGGTTTGTGGACTGTCACGGATGCTTTCCTGGTCTCTTCGGGAATCTTCTTGCAGGTTGCCCATAGTTCTAAATTATATGATATGTAGATCCTTGTGACTGGTTCCCCCTTTCCACCCCACCCTTCCTTTCCCCTCCTGGTATCGCTACTTTCATTATTGGTCCTGAGGGGTTTCCAATTCTCATCTGTACCAGTGTACACGATCTGGTCTAGCCGGGTTTGTAGGATAGAATTGGGATCATGATGGTGGTAGGGGGAAGCAATAAAGAACTAGAGGAAAGTTGTGTTTCATCATTGCTATACTGTACCCTGCCTGGCTTATCTGCCCAAGATCCTTCTGTGAGGGGATGTCCAGTTGCCTACAGATGGGCTTTGGGTCTCCACGCTGCACTCCCCCCTCATTCACAATGGTACGATTTTTCTTTGCAGATTAATGTCTTCATTGAGCTCTGTTTACCTTAAGCACGGGGGTTGGTGTTTGGGGAAAATTTCCTGTAGCATTCTTTTTGTTTTGTTTTGTTTTGTTTTGGCATCACTGCTCTCCGGTGATGGGAGTAGGAGGCCCAGCCCCACTGCTGGAATTGAACCTCCGGACCAGTGGGCTGCAGTCCCGCGCACAACCACTACGCCACCGGGGCTCAGCCCTCCTGTAGCATTCTTAAAAGGAAAGATCCTTGTCTATCAGATTAATATTTGCCATATTAATGCGGGAGGACCATTGAGACACTAACTATGGGGTGGATCCGGGTCGTCTTTCAATGGACATCCACTAAACCAGGGTCTCACCCAAGGTCCAATGACCACCATTCCACTGTCTTGGGGTGGCCATTCCTTTTCTTCCTCTCCCATCAGGGAATGTCAGTCCTAAGGCCAAGCCTGCAGCTCGTTTTCAGGGCCCAGGTCATTCCGTCTGGCTTCCACGTCAGGCCCTTCTGGTGCAGCCCTGGTGTAAGGCCAGTGTCTAAGGGGAGCATAGTGCTTAGTCGGTGGCTCACTGAGGTTTGTGTAGAAACTTATTGAAACCTTTCTCCTTCAGAAGGCATTTCCTTGGTCTCTGTTCCTATGAGAGTCATTGGGCCAGTGAGAGAATCCAGTATGCGCTGACTTTGGACCTGGAGGGAGAGCTAAATTCTTTACCTCATTGTTCAATGTTTTATTGAGAATGCTTGTGCATAATGAAAGACATTATGCCCCGAGCCCATTTTGTGCTCATTTCCCTCGATACTGTCTGGCACAGGCAAACTCCCTACCCTGGAGTCAATTTCCATTCCTAGCCACCTTATAGGACAGGGGAGACCTGTCCCTGTGAATTTCAGAGACCGTAACCCTTTCTGAGAGCAGACAGCCCCGTCTGTCTTCTGCAGAGCAGCTGGCTGTTTCCAACGGCCGGCCTCGTGCATCTAAACCCAACACATAACCACGAAGCCACTAACTGGAATTAGAAGGCCTACAGAGGCTTAATAATGAAGAACCAGAGCATAAGTGCAAACCACGGGCCCTTTTGGGTCCCAAGGCACAAGCTCCCCCCTGAGGGAAGGGATCTTCGAGTTGTTATAATTACCGTAGTTTCTTCATTCCCCTTCGCCACACACATAGGCAAGGCCAAAGGATGCAATGAACTTTGTAAGAATGGTGCCCTGCCTGTTACATGGACTGCGCAGGGACGGGCTCCCCCACCCTCACCCCATTCGCCATCATTTCAGACCCAACCACCCGAGAGGGGTGTTTCTGTGACGTTCAAGGCTTTGGCATTTCCACTTGATCCATCCATTTCCACCTGACCATTGGGATGGCCCCCTAGCTTTCTGTTCCTGAGGATAGGCACTCGTGCCTGTTTGCTTTTGTAGATCCAAGCAACTTCCACGAGGGAGAGGGGAGTTCCCAGGGGTAGTCTCAGACAGCACACACCTTCTCTGGAAGGTGTGCAAGGCCGCGTGGCGGGGGCCAGGGGAGAGTTGGGAGACCAAAATAGCGACTTCAGGGGCGCTCGGAAAACCGCATGGAAAACAGATGTCTAGAGGAGTCCACAGAACCAAGCGTGCCTGATCTGAAAAAGGAAGAAAAGTTCGGGCTAGAGAGAGGGCTGGCCCGGGGACTCTGTCCACCCCTACCGGACCCCGCACTCCAACCTGCAAGAGCAAAGCTATAGTGTCTGGAATACCCTGGTCCCTATCGCCTTCATGTAAGCGTCTCTGACTTAACCAGTGGAGTCGCTGGGTCACAGGCCCGTGCCACTTCAGCTTTATAAAGCATGATGCGTATATACCAATTTTACAGCAGGGTACGGGGCGCAGAGGGGGGAGGCGGTGTTGAGAAAGTTCATGGGAAAAATTCCATTATCTTCTAAGCCCATTTTCCCATGGACTTTTGAAGTCCCGAGTGTTTTTTGCCTCTATGACAGCCCCGTAATTTTGAAGAGCATCTCGCTGAGGTGCACATCGGTACTTCTGGACCCCGGTGGGTTTGAGAAGCTTTTTTTTTTTTTTTTTTTTTGGTTGTGGAGTGTTCTGTGTCTTTTCTGTCTCTGGGTGGTCAATTTCTCAATGAGTTGTCGGAGTTCTGTCTTCAACATGGCTTTGGAAAGTGCCTGGGGAAATGGAATGAAAAGATCGTGGAATTTCCCCCACGTGGACTGGTGGCGAGCTTATAGGACAGGATAGAACTGCCCTGTGCATTTCCCAGACTGCAACTCTTTGCAGAAGTAGGAAACCTCACCTTTCGTCCACAGAGAGCTGAGTGGTTTTGGTAGAACCTGCTCGGAGTGACACTCCCAGGGCTGTGTCTTCTCTGTCCACCTCTGCTTCACCTGCTCTTGGCCAAGTCCCTGGGGGTCTCCGGGGGAAGTGTGGCCACTGAATAGGCAGCTGTAATTCAGGGGGTGGGAGTGGGGTGCCTAGCCTTGGGCAGTAGTTTGACTGGCTGGCCCCCATGGGAGGGACTAGGAGAGCCAGGAGAGCAAGCCTGTGCCCCCTGGGTCCTCCTTTAGGCACCCAGCTCCTGGAGTCACAGCTGTTGGGATCTCTGGGTCTACGAGTAAAAGATGCCCTGCCCAGGCCTCACCGTGGCCTGTTTCCTGGGCCACTCTAGTCTCTGCCGTCTGAGAAGATGCAGCCAGACCCTGGGGACACAGCCAGGCTTGGTGACATCACACGCCTCCCACTTCGTAACCAGGAGTTCCCAGGAAGTAGGGGGGTGAGGATGGGGTAGAGTCACATTTTCACCAACAGAAGTTACCAAAAGATGCACACATCCCTACGTAGACAGACACCAGGTGACTCAAGCACGCCAAGACTCCATCTCCGATATGCCCTTTAATTTGCTTTTGTAAAAATAAACTTCAGTGGAAAGCAGAAGGCCTCTGGTGGCTTCCTATCTGGTTGTCCAAGTGTGGAAGGTGCCCTCAACGTATTGGAAAGACAGGGAACGTCTGAGCAGCCACTCCAGCGCCCTGCTCCTCTGGCCTCAGTGCTGTTTCTCTTTCCTGGCCCTGTCTCCCTCCACCGTCCAGCCCCAGCATGTCCCCTCCACCCATCCCTGTGGCGTTGCTCAGTGTTTCTTGGTGGGCCCTCTGGAGAGCCAGCAGGTCTGTCCGTCTGTCTCCTGTCAGACAAGCTCTGCCAACGAAGCAGCTTGCAGTGCTCCTACAGGGAGCCAGAGTCTAGGGTCAAAGGTTGCTGGAAATGGGTGGTCAGGGTGTTGGACTTAGCCGACGTGGTCTATGGTTGACAGGCAGGAAATGGTCAGGCAGGGGTCCTAGAGCCCAGGCCGGTCTCAGCAGTAGGAGCCGTCACAACCCTCTGAGGAAATACCGTTGAGTCCTACACTGCTGGGGGCGGTGCTAAGGGTGGGGGAGAGAGGGAGCCTTCGGCCCCGAAGATGCTGCCGGCTCCTGCTCCCAGAAGCCTCTGGCGTTAAGCAAGGCTGTAGCTGGTCCTCCTGAGGGAAAGAAGCCAAGGCAGAGGATGAGCGCTGGGAATGGGGGTCTGTCCTGCCACAGGTGCCCAGGGACGAGACCGTGGGGAGGGTGTGTGTCTCCCAGAAACTCCCCACCGTCGCAGTCCCTGTGCACTAAGCTATAGCCGAGTCTCTCTAAGACCCAGCAAGCCATCATCCCGCCCCCCTCACCTACCCCCCTCCCCACAATACAGCTGAGGATTACTCTGATAGAGCCTCAGGCCTTGCCCGTGTGTGTGTGTGTGTGTGTGTGTGTGTGTGTGTGTGTGAAATGCGCACCTCTTGGAATACAGAAGCAGTTAAAACACAACCCCAACCTTCAAGGTCCCCCCAGCCTGCTGGGAAGCAGGACAGGGCACACACCCTCCCTGCCTCCGGAAGTGAGCGCTCAGCCAGGTTTGGGGTGAGGAGAGTGGGTAGTGTGCCCTTCTCTGAGAGAACCCAGGCAGAGGAGCCCATGTGGGGAAGGAGAAGAAGGAGAGTTCGGGACTGGAGGAGGGCTTGTGGGACTCGGGTGGAAATGTCCAAATTCAAGGTGGCTCTGTGGCCTCGAAGGAGGTGAGGTTGAAGGAGGGGCAGCGTCCGGGGTGGCCAGCTCACAAGCGGAAGTGAGGTCAAGCGAGACTGACCAGGGGGCTGCAGAGAAGACGCTTAGGGGCTCGGAGAGGGATCCCCGAGACACCAGCCTCCGCTTGAGAGTCCACGCCAGAAGAAAACCCAGGGAGCCCAAGTGTCGCTGAAGCCAAGGACGGGCAGTGTCTGCCACAGCCAGGCTTGCTCAACCGACCGACCGAGACCGTGGCCCTCTCTGGATGCTGCCGGAGGCCCACCTCCGAAGACTCAGCTGGCGGGAAGACTCCTGGCGGGAAGGCTCCTGGCGGGGCACCCTCGGGGTGGGGCTGGCCAGGAGAATGCCCAAGCCAGTGAGGATCATGCAGGTGGGCACGGCTCCAATGAGGACCTTGAGCGTGACCACCACCTCCTCTGCCTGCTCACAAGCCCCGGCCTGATACCCTGCAAACCTGGGGAGACGGGAGACAGCGCCAAGCCAGATCCTCACCATGCCCGTCTCAGATACCCCGCCTTAGGACACCCCCCAACCCAGACACAGCCCAGCGGTGGTGGAGGGGAAGGATTGGCCAGGGGCAGATAAAACAGTGTGGGAGTTGGGGGACGCTTTGATTGGGGTGCGCCTCCCCCCAAGTCTCTCAGTCACGTGCACAGAGAAACCTGGGGGCCGGTGGTCCCCCCTGCTGTCCACAAAGCAGAGCTTGGGGGAGCCCCAGCTGGCCGCAGGGGGCTTGGCTTTTTTCTGACCCCACAATGATGTGGTGGTTTGGGGACCCTTCCTCCACCCCGCCTCATGGCACCCTGGGACTCACTCCAGACTGAGTGTGGAGATGCCCAGGGCGCCTGCGCCGGAGAGCTTGGTGAAGAAGACATAGGACGAGTAGAAGATGGTTTCCAGACCCGGGCCCCGCTGGTGCTGCAGCTGGAAGGTATCCACCACATCCGGCAGCATGGACCTGGGGGAGGGAGGCTGCGAGGCTGGGACCACAGGACCGTGAATCCTCAGGGGGCTGGGACCAAGTGGGTCGCAGCCCCAGCCCACAGAGAGCCAGGCTACACGTGAGCCTGCACAGCCATGGGCCTGGGACAAGAGGACGCCGTGGGGCAGGGGTGCGGGAGTCCCCAGCCTACCAGGGCAGCAGCAGGGACACAGCGATGCTCACGCCAGACACGAGAGCCACAACATAGGCCACGGGAGCCGTGGGCACGGCAGCCAACAAGATGGCGAAGGGCACCATCGCCTGGGGAGACAGACACACGGCCCTGTGCGGAGCCAAGCCACCGGGGACCGCAGACCCAGCCCCCGGACCCCGGGAGGTTCAGGATCCACGCTGCCCTGTGCGCAGGCCGTGCTTCCTGGACACTCACGCAGATCCCGAAGGCCGAGGTCTTCTTCCCAAACTTCTGGAGAAACCACTCCCACAGCGGGGTGCTCAGCACAGCCGACACCTGTCAACACACCGAGACACGGCTGCCGGCCACTAGCTGCCCCGGCCAGTGCCCAGCACCCTGGCCCCTGACTTTGAGCCATCCTCCTGCCCTGGCGTGAACCTGTGTGACCCTCTGCTGGGGTGTCCAGAATGTTCATCCCCGGGGCTCTGGCCATGCATGCATGTGTGGCTCCCACACTCCTCCGTGCTCCCCACCCTCCACCCCCGACTCCCAAGGGGTCTGCCTCCACTGCAGGCCCCTCACCAAGATGGTCAACACCAGCCTCTGGACGTGGTCCTGGAGCTGCGAGGCGTGTGTGCAGAACAGGACCAGGTAGCTCTGCTCCACCTGAGAAGGGGACAGGCTGGTGGGCAAGTGCGGGGGATGGAAATCCCCTAATCCAGAGGAAGCAGGCTCTGGCCTCAAGCCCCTGCCCCTCAGGACATCCATCCCAGCAGGACATCACACCATGTCTACCCCACCCACAGCTAGGATCAGGTGGGCCTGACTCCATTTGGGGAAACAGGAGAAGAAACCACCCCAGACTCTACTAGACTCCTGACCAATCCTTCTCTCCCACAAGTCCAGCCTGGATGTCTCTCCACCAGCACCAACCTCTCTCTTTCTATGCCCCGGTTTGGTTTCTTCCCCTATTAAAACTCAGGCCTCACCCAGGGTCTGCACCTGCCTGGGCTCAGCCTGGCTGGAGGTACCTGAACGGCGGCCGAGATGAACAGGAAGGAGATGACCAGCCTCAGGTAGGGCGGGTGCCGGACAGTGAGGCCCAGCCCAGCCAGGAAGCTCAGGCCTTCCCCTGTGGCTGGAGTGGAGGGGTCTGCAACACAGCAGGGAGGGACGCCTGGGCTTGGCAGAGTTCCAAACCCAAACCCACTCCAAGAGAAGCCCTGCCCCCAGCTCCTGTAAGCAGGCTCCCCTCTGCCCTCCGTACCTGGCTGCTCCTTCACGCCCAGGTAGAGCAGGCTGATGCACACAGGGTAGGTCACAGCCACCAGGGCAGCTGCCACAGAGTACAGACGCATCTGGGGGACAGGACAGACCTAGGGTGGGGAGGGCTCCGGCCTATGGGAGCAGAGCGGTCCTCTGCCCAAACCCCTGGTTCCAGTCGCCCCCAAATCTAAGGACTCAGAAGGGTTCGTCCACCACATGCCCTTACACATTGGGCTGCTAATGGTGAGGTAGGCAGTTCAAAACCACCAGCTGTTGTAAGGGTGAAAGATAAGGCTCTCTACTCCAGGAAAGCATTCGTCCCTGAAACCCACGGGGTCAGTTCTACCCTGCCCGACAGAGTGGCTATGGGTCCGAAAAGCCTCCGTAGCAGAGGGTTGAGTGAGGCATGGTGACCCAGGGCAGAGAAAGACAGAAATAATGCTGCCTGCCATTCGGGGGAAGGCCGGGGAGTGGCAGTCGCCCAGTGCTGGACAGAAGTCGCCTTGGGGGGC
>PVJH01038857.1:0-16842 GCA_004026705.1 Nesogale talazaci
CTCACTGCTACGCAGTTGATGCCAACTCATAGCACTATCTAGGGCAGGGTAGACCTGCCCTGGGAGTTTCTGAGAAGCTAGCTTTTTATTTCCCAATTGTGGCAGTCATGTATGCGTGACGTCAATTTCATGATTGGGATGTAGGGGTGGAGTCTAGCCCGTTAATCTGGAGATAGCCAATGAAGAGCCAATGAGGCTTCTGTGTGGGCATGGCTTTCTCAGTATTTCCCAATTGGAGAAGAGAGACATGACTCTCAGTCTCCGAGACGACGAACTCCTGACAAGATGAGATGGCAGCATGCTGATCGATCCTGATTCCTGGAGAATGGAGGAGCCGGAGGAGAAGTCCTGATGGAACCAGATCTCTGGGGCTGGAGAAGCCACAAAGAGACTCCTGACAGCGCTGAGATGCTTCTACTGTCAATGGGCACTGCTGATGGACTCTGAATCCTGGAAATGAGGAGCCGTGGGGAGACCCCTGCCAGTGCTGGGATGCCTCTATCCCAGCTGGATACACAAGACTCTGCACCCACTGGCCTGTGACTTCGTGAGTTGGAAGGCGACTTTATAGACTGGTACCGGACATATGGGCTAATATTGGACTTATGACCTTGGACTGGACTGGGTTGGGATGTTTTATCAATGTTCCATTCCTCTTGTATAAAAACCTTTCCCTTATATCCATATGCGTGTCTATGAATTTGTCTCTCTAGTCTACCCAGACTAACACACCAATCATTTTATTGGAGGCTCATACAACTCTTATCATAATCCATGCAGACATCCATCATGCCAAGTACATTTGTTCATTTGTTGCCATCATAATTCTCAAAACATTTGTTTTCTACTTCAGCCCTTGGTATCAGCTCCTCATTTTCCCCCTCTCTACTCCACCCTCCCTCCCTTATGAACCCTTGATAATATATAAATTGTTATTATTTGGTCATGTCTTACAATGTCCAACATCTCCCTTCACTTATTTTCTGTTGTCCGTCCCCCAGGGAGGGGCTTATATGCAGATCATTATGATCAATTTCCCCTATCTCCCCCACCTTCCCTTACCCTTCTGGTATCTCTACTCTCATTATTGGTCCTGAGGGGTTTATCTGTCCAGGATTCCCTGTGTTTCCAACTCTGATCTGTACCAGTGTACATCCTCTGGTCTAGCCGGATTTGTAAAGTAGAATTGGGGGTGGGAGGGAGAGAGCATTAAAGTACCAGAGGAAAGGTGCATGTTTCATCAGAGAGGTACTGCGCCCTGACTGGCTCTTCTCCTCCCTGCGACTCTTCTGTAAGGAGATGTCCACTTGCCTACAGATCGGATTTGGGTCCCCACTCTGCACTCCCCCTCATTCACAATGACATGATTTTTTGTTCTTTGATGCCTGATACCTGGTCCCTTCAACCCTTCGTGATCACACAGGCTGGTGTGCTTCTTCCATGCAAGCTTTGTTGCTTCTGCGCTAGATGGCCACTAGTTTATCTTCAAGCCTTTAAGACCCCAGATGTCATATTTATTGACAGCCGGGTTCCATCAGCTTTCTTCACATTTGCATATGCACCTGCTTTGTCTTCAGCAATCTTGTCGGGAGGGTGAGCATCCTGGAATGTCAGTTTAATAGGACAAAGTGTTCTTACATTGAGGGAGTACTTGAGAGGAGGACTAATGAGACCGTAACTTTTTATGGGTGTGAAAACCTCATCTTTCCCCAGCAGAGCAGCTGGCAGTTTCAAATTACTGAAACCATTAGCAGTTCAACTCCTACCCAGGACACCAGTGTAATCATGAGGAAAACCTCCACAAATCTGACTTGAGGGCTCTTTTACCAAATACCACCGGTACTACTCCTGATAACTGCCACCATCATCAAAAATAAAGAAAACCTGAGAAACCGGACCAAAAGCAGGCACATCCGGGGAAAGTCAAGGAAGCCAGAATCAATGACAGACTTTCATTTATAATAATGTATGAGCGTTCATTCATTACAACAAATGTGCTATAGTACAGTGAGATGTAACAAGGGGGAAGAGCACGTACACAGAAACTGTCTTCTCGCTTTCTCAGGAACTCTTCTAAAAAATAAAGTTTACAAAAAAAAAAAAGGGGGGGCTGAGCCCCGGTGGCATAGTGGTTGTGCGCGGGACTGCAGCCCACTGGGATGGAGTTTCAATTCCAGCTCCACGGAACAAAGACTGGGCCTCCTACTCCCACCACCAGAAGGCAGTGATGCCCCCCCCCCAAAAAAAGGAACAAATCGACAGCCTTTATCGAATATTTTGTTTTGTTTGTTGTTGTTTGGGGGGGGGGGCATCACCACCCTCTGGTGGTCATGGGAGCTACCCAGCGCTGCTCCTGAGAGCTGATGCTGGCTTTGAACCACCAAGCCCGCGGGCCACAGTCCCGCACTCAACCACTTACGCCACTGGGGCTCAGCCCAAATACTATATATAGAATTAACAAACCATAGGGGAAAAAAGAGGAAAGGAAATTCATACTTGATAAAGAAAAACAAATATAAGTAATTTTTGTGCTTGATACAGATGATATAGTAAATGTTATAACAGCTGTAAGAGCCCCCAATAAATTTTTTTTTTAATTTACTGCCACTGAGTTGATTCAAACTCATGGTGATCCTGTAGGACAGGGTAGAATCACCCCCGTGGGTTCCGAGACTGTGGGTCTGTTCGGGAGTAAAACCCTTATCTTTCTCCTGATGGGGGGCCGGTGACTTCGCACTGCCGGCGTTGTGGTCAGCAGGCCAACACATCGCACGAAAAGCCATGCATCTCATCAGAAAACAAGTAGAGTTCAAGAATGTTATTCAGATGATGGAATGCTTTTCACCAGGGAGAATATCAAAGATTCAAAGTTGGACAATTCCGCATGGTGAACAATGCTGTGGGGAAACTGCCCTGTCACACATCATTGGAGAGGACAGGAAACAGTGCCGTGTCTAGAGGGAATCCAGTTTATGTTAATGGTGGTGGAACAATTTTGGACAAAGACATCAATAATGATTGTACAAAACAAAGAGTACAATCAATGGCACTGAATTATACATGCAGAGGTTGTGAAGTCGGGAGAATGGTGGCTGTGTTTTTGCCACAATTAGAAAAAGATTACATGAATAACAAGGCATACAAGGAAGAAGAAAATATTCCAGAATGTACTGTGGCGATAATTGTGCAACTTTTCTTGATATAATTGAATTATTGAATTGCATGACATAGGGATGAAGGACCAATAAAACTTTAAAAGAAAAAAAGAAAACTACCATTTCTTTGAAGGTCAGGTGGGCATTACCATTTACAACGAATACCTGTTTTCACCCTAGAAGTTTAGGTTGAAGACTTTACCCAACATCACCTTTGCACAGGTTAAAGAATGCTCAAGAAAGCATGGGGTGACATCCTGAGACTTTGGGTGAGTGTCCCAAAAAAAAGTAGCTGGGGGGGGACCTTCTCACAGCTGCCGGTGACCACCTTGTCTCCATAAGCCGACAGAGAGTGAAATGGGGAACAGGGCCTTACTGGAGGGCATTATTTGGGCACTGGAATCCAGTTGTACCCGAAACCAGAAAAGTTCCAGGAGTTTTCAGTCCTGTGAGTCCGTAAATGACCTGGTTCTTTGAACACGAAACCATCTTGAGTCAGTTCCTACAACTTGCAAGGCAAAGACTTCTGACTCAGCCAAAGGAAAAACAAACTGACTCATGCCCAGATCCTGGAGCCAGGGCCCAAAGCCGACCACCATGTGAGGAGCGTGCCCTGAAACATGGAGGACAGACCTCTTGCCCTCAGAAACACTTCGAGTCAATTTTGCCAGGCCCTCCTCAGAGAGATGGCTTTGGACCTCAGTGTGACAGAGAACAAAACGCAACCAGGGAACTAACAATGATCCACATCTCCTCCCAATTCCAGCCCGGTCAGGTAGTATGAGGGTGACTAGAGAGGGGGGGCGGGTGCTGAGCCCCAGTGGAGTCGTGGTTGTGTGCGGGACTGCGGCCCACTGGGTTGACCGTTCAAGCCCAACAGCAGCTCTCCGGGAGCAAGGCTGGGCCTCCTACTCCCACCAGAGGGCAGTGATGCCCCCCCAAAGAGAAGAGGGAAGACGGGGAGGAGGAGGAGGACAAGGTTAGCCAGAATTCTGCTTCCTCTTCCATGAAGTGAGAGGAAGACTGAAACTTGAGAAGCCTGCTCTGGAGAGGACTGTCCTGGATTGGTATGTTCTTTAGAGAAAGAAAGCCTACCCCATCCCCGCTTCGTACATAGGTACTCGACTTTTATCATCATCGGATTTACACATTGGGGTTTTGACTGCACGACGAGATGATAATAATAATAATAATATTGGAATCCTCCTATTTTGACATGCTGTTGTTTTCTGAGAAAGTGGGCTTGAATGTGTGGTCAAGTGGGGTGGGGCCGGCTGGGAAAGAAGTTAAAAGGAGCATCGGCTCACCCCAGTGCACGCCCGGGTTCACATTCTGCCTTCTGGGCAGCCTTGGCTAAGCCCTCCCTCTCTGAACCCCTTTCTTCACCGCACTCTGGGGCTACCAATGCTTTGCTCTGGGAAGAGTAACTTAGCGCAGGCTTCCTCCAGGATGAGCAGGCAGTCTGTGGGGCATGCCCGGTTGTTCTTGACAATATCCTTGTTTTAAATCTGCCTAGTGGGTACCTCTGGTCCCGTTTAGGGGATGGGCGTGGGGGGTGAGAGTGGCAGGGATCTGGGTGGGCAGAGATCCCAGGCTGGTGTCCTCCAAGGGCAGGGGTGAGTTGGGCGGAGTGCCCTGCCAGAGGCAGTGCCCCCCCCCCCCCCGACAAAGGTCAGCCCCTGGCTGGAGCAGCCCTGAACATGCCCACTCTGCGGGATGGAGCTCCAGGGGCGCTGCCCTGGCCGCCCGCAGGCCGGTCCTCTGACGCGGCGGCAGCCCGGACTGCCGGCCTGGGCGGGACTGCGGTGGGGACAGCTCCTTCAGCATGGGGCTTGAGAGCGGAAGGCTGTGTCCCAAACGCACACGGAGAGCGGTTTAAGTCTATGGACCACCACCCCCCCCCCACGCCCCCGGCCTGGAGGCGACTGGGGGGCCCCGTCACACACGTGGGAAAGGCGCCGCGGGGCGCGGAGAGAGCAGAAGGGTAGCGGCGCTTGCAGGAGGCCAGGGACACCCCCACCCCGCTAAGCCTGACGTCACCGGCCGGCGAGTCCCCGGGTCGCAGTGCGCCCCGGCCCGCGGACTCGCAGAGACCCGCCGCAACACCTGGGCTGGCTGAGAAACTTTGGGGCCAGGACCCCGCTCCCTCCCGCGCTCCCCCCGGCCCCCAACCCCCGAGCCCACTCACCAGCGCACCAGCTGCCAGCGCTTCTCCCCCGGCGCCCGGCGGCCCGCCATGCCTCGGCCGCCGCGCCCTGCCCGCTGGCTGCGCTCCGCGCGCGGGGAGGCGGCGGGGCTGCGGCAGGGCGGCTGCGGGGTGCCAGCCGGTGCCCCCCGCGGCCGGCCCCGCCCCCGAGCCGCGCGCCTCCTTCTCCCCGCCCCGTCCCGCAGCCCCGCGCCCCGCGCCCGGCCCCGGGAGTCCAGCGTGCCGGCCTCGACGATGCCCGGCGCAAAGTGACTCACCGAATGCATCCTCCCTTGTAACACGTTTTTCACCTCCCCGGAAAGTTGTGCATTATAGTTTGACATGGATAAAACCCTCCCCGAAACGCCCAAGACAACGAAAGATGTGCCCGACAGATGATGGAAACCTATTGCCCAGGGGCGATCGTGCCTCGGAATGGCTCCCCGCAGGTCTGGGACCTACCTTCCATCTCCCCCCTCCCCCCGCCCCCCCCCCCCCCCCTATTTGGCAGTGAGCCAAATAGCATCTTCCCTTTCCTTAAACTTCTTATTGTGGACCGTGTGAAGGTTCACAGGACGGGTGATCGGTGGTTTTAGGTTCAACAATTCATACATCTTTTGTTTCAACTTGTCCCTTGTCGTCGTCCCAATGCATCTTCACTTAGTCCACTTTCTCTTTATCTCCATTCCTCCAGCTCTTCCAGCCCTCTGATTTTTGTTCTGGATAAATACTGCCCTTCTAATCTTCAATGGCTGATTTTTCTAACGTAAGGATGAGCTCAGTTCCAAAACTGACGTGACTAAGAGCTGTAAACTTTGAACTCCCACCAGTCTCTATCTAACAAGTAAGCCTAGTCTTCTTTATGATTTTGAATTTTGTTCCACATTTTCCTCCCATGCTATTCAAAGTCTTCTAATGTGACCCTTTTCAGAACAATTGGTAATGGTAGCCAAGCACCATCAAGATTATGGAGACTGACTTTTGCATAATCCCTCAATCCATTCGACTAATTATCTCCTTATGTCTTGGATTCTCATCACTCTTCTTTCCTCTGGGTGAGGAAGTCCAATAGTTACTCCTTTAAGGGCTTCTCATGAGCTTTGAAGACCTCAGGCTCTACTCATCCAAGTAGGATGAGGAACATGGTCTTTGTGTGTGTGTGTGTGTGTGTGTGTGTGTGTGTGCTCCTGCAGAGCTGCTGCTGGATTTGAACTGTCAACCCTGTGGGCCGCAGTTCCACACGCAACCAATAGGCCACCAGAGCTCATAAATGGTCTTTATGAATTATGTTTTCCCATTAGACCTTGGTGTCCCCCAAGACAACCAATTAATGTAGAATTGGTTCTAAAAATGGGGGCCAGGGCTGAGCCCCGGTGGCGTAGTGGTTGTGCGCGTGACTGCGGTCCACTGGGTTGGAGGTTCAAACCCAGCAGCAAGGCTGGACCTCCTACTCCCACCACCAGAGGGCAGTGATGCCCCAAAAACAAAAACAAAAAGAAACGGGGATCCACTGTGCATCAAACAACCGTGCTTCATAAGGTTTTCTTTCTTAAGCATTAGATCTATTTTTCCTCTCTTCTTAGTGAGGTGAAAACATACACACCGAAACATCCACCAACACAATTTGCATATTTGCAATTCAATTGCATTGATTTTATCTTTTATTTTTTATGTTGTGCCTTTTTCAAAACAGTCCACCATTAACGTTCATTCAATCCTTTCCAAATACTCCACCTCCCTCCTTCCCTCCCGCCTTCTCAGTTCTGGTAATCACTAGTAAATTTTGGTTTCTTTTTTTTTGGGGGGGGGGCATCACTGCTCTCCAGTATATTGTAATTAATGCATCTGGTTGAACAGCACCCTGCGACAGAGAAATGTCTAGTGGGTCTAGACAGGGGGAGAGGAAAGGTGTGTGATATATTGCTGAGTAAAAAGTTGACTACAAAGCAGGATGGGGAAAACATGTATAATGTTTATATGTGCTAAGAAAAGACCAATTATATACCAAATGTTAAGAGCTGTTATGACTGGGAGGTAGAACTGTGGGTGATTTTATTTTCATATCTTTGCTTATCCAGAAGTCTTAAGTCTTCTACAATGACTAATGAGGGGAAATTTAAATTTTTTAAAGGCATAGACGTTTATTAGCAAATGGAAATACTTAAAAATCTGTAAGAGATCTTCAAAATATCATCAAAAAATACCAAAGAACAGGTATAATGGTATATAACCTTGTGTTTCTAAATATTTAGGTGTGTGTGTGCACATGTGCCCTCTGGAAGGAAATATAAGAACTTGGGGAGAGAAATTGAGGATATAAAGGATAAGGAAGATTTCACTTTATTAAATATGAATGTAGTACTTTTTAAAGCATAGTATAAGAATTATCAAAAAAAGAACTATCAGGAAAACGTGTGTACAATTCTTTTTTTTTTAAGGGAGGGGCATCACTGCCCTCAGGTGGTCGTGGGAGCTACCCAGTGCTGCTCCTGAGAGCTGCTGCTGGATTTGAACCGCCAAGCCCGCTGGCCACAGTCCTGCATTCAACCACTTACGCCACTGAGGCTCAGCCGGTGTGTACAATTCTGTTTGATCCACCTAGGTGGTGAAATTATGAACTCTTTAGTTTTTATTTGAAATTTATAAAATAATGTTGACTTTCTAACAAAACACAAAAACCAAGACAAGCAGCCAGCAACCTTTAAGACATTGTGGGGATGCAGGAATTGTGGGAAGAAAAAAAGGGAGAGGGAAGGGAAAGGACACAGGATGTGGATGCAGGTGCTGAAGATCATGGAAACTGATCTGAAACGTGGGGTTTGGTGGAGTGGGTTGGGCTGAAAACGGTCAAGTCCGCACTTCAAAACGGACAGCAGCTCCTTGATGAGGCTCTAGCTGTGAAAGGTGAGACTTTCAACTCCCCAGAAGAGTTACAGTCTCTGGGCTGAGCCCCGGTGGCGTAGTGGTTGTGCGCGGGACTGCGGCCCACTGGGACTGAGGTTCAATTCCAGCAGTGGGGCTGGGCCTCCGACTCCCACCACCGGAGAGCAGTGATGCGCCACCCTCCCCCCCCCCAAAAAAAAAAACAAGGAACATGCCAAAAATCACGAACATGGTGCAGGGGTGGGCGGCATTTTGTTCTGTTCTACATAAAGTGTCCTTAAGTCAGAGCTAACTTAATGGCAACAAAACCTACGGGCGGGGCTGAGCCCTGGTGGTGTAGTGGTTGAGTACAGGACTGCGGCCCACTGGGTTGGTCGTTCAAATCCAGCAGCAGCTCTCCAGGAGCAAGGCTAGGCCTCCCACTCCCAACAGAGGGCAGTGATGCCCCCCCCAAAAAAACAAAACAAAGCAAAACAAAAACCCTACAGCCAGTGGAACCATTCTATATTCTTTAAATAATGCCCACCAAGATTTCTGCCCTAGTTAGAGAAATACATGAGCAAAGAAGGAGCAAAGGGGATGTATCTGAGGCTGCATTTTTATTTTGCTTTTGTTTTTTGTGTGTGGGCATCACTGCCTCTGGTGGTCTTGGGCGCTACCCAGTGACGCTCCTGAGAGCTGCTACTGGATTTGAACCACCAAGCTCGCGAGCCGCAGTCCTGCACTCAACCACTTACACCACCGGGGCTCAGCCCTCAGCCCCTGTATTTTTTATCTACTACAACTATTACTTCTCTCTCATACACACACACACATGAAAGTGTCAACATTGCCTTCTGTTGAATATTAGGTCACCATGAGTCACGCCATCAACACACATGGGCAAACACACGTGCATGCAAACACAGGCAGAGTTCATTTCCTGTCGCCACACTAATGGCTAAGAATGACCAAATATTCCCAATGTCAGAACTGGAAGAGCCTGTAAGGTGCCATTTTGTCCAGTGGGGGTACTTACACTACCAAGGAGCAGGTAGCTTTGCCCTTTGGTCTTTCATTCAAAAAGCCAGCTGGGAAAAAAAAAAAAAAACACCAAGCTGGTTTCATCTGTGTCTTGTTCAGAGGAGCTTCTGGCTGCCTCTCTATCCCCAGCACTCTCCTATCCTTCAGGCCACAGACTCACAAAGGACGCCAGATGGAGCCAAGAAAGCTAGGGCTGTGTGGTCAGAGAACCACTGAAAAGGTGACCTCTATAATCTGTCCGCTGCCCCACCTCCCCCATGAGATAGAAAGGGAGTTGTGGCATGACATCTACCTGTGCTAGGACACTTCGGTGGGGAGCAGCCAGTGCAGGCAACAGCAAATCATGGCCCACGCCCAGGAGGAAGCTCAGAACCTCCTCCACCCCACCAGCCCTGCTTGTGTGCTGAGAAGACCAACTGTACAGGCCACGTCCATGGACTCCTTGCTTCCAAATGGCTGGAGAAGACTCCAGCATGGGATTTGTAGAAGGAAGAGAGTGAGGTTGGGCATTTACTATTCGCCCCCTCCCTGCCAAGTCTCGGGGGTGGCTCAGTTACACACCTGTAAGGAAGGCCTTAACTCCTGCCAGGCAGCACTCTCCCCACAGCTGTCCTTTCTGAGTTCCTCTAACCACCCCCTTTCTCTTGCCCCACCAGGCTCAGGGAGGGTAAAGGGTCTGCCAATTAACTTGTCCAGGTTGCTGTCTAACTTTTGTTCTTAAAGTCTGCCTACTTCTCTGCCAATAGTCTTTTAACCAACCATTTGCTGCCAACTCAACTCCGTCTCACGGCAATCCTGTGTGTGTCAATGCAGAATTGTGCTTCATGGGATTTCCTTTATATTATTATTAAGTACTTTTATTGGGGCTCTTACATCTCGTATCACAATCCATACATTCACCCAATGTGTCAAGCACATTTGCACATATGCTATCATGATCATTTTCAAAGCATTCTCTTCCCACTTGAGCCCTGATAACAGCTCCCCATTTCTTCCCCTCCCTTCCACTCTCTCCCCCCTCCCTCCCTCACAAACCCTTGATAAGTTATAGGTTATTATTTTCTTTTTTTTTTTTTTGGCATCACTGCTCTCCGGCGGTGGGAGTAGGAGGCCCAGCCCCCCTGCTGGAATTGAACCTCCGTCCCAGTGGGCCGCAGTCCCGTGCACAACCACTACGCCACCGGGGCTCAGCCCTATTTTCATTTCTTACATCATCCTCCTCACTCACTTTTTTGTTGTTTGTCCCCCTGGGAGGGGGTTATATGTTGATCCTTGTGATCAATTCCCGCTTCCCCCCAACCCCCCTTAATCCTCCTGGCTTCATGGGATGTTCAATGACGATCACCAAGGCTTTCTTCTGAGGCTCCTCTGGGTGGACGGAAGCTCACCTTGGGGTGAGCAACTGAGCCTGTTAACCACTTGCACTCCCCCCAGGACGTCAAATCGTCCCTTCACTCTCTGCCATCTATCCACTTTAAACGTGTCAGCTATTCCCTGCCAAGATGCTGAGAGATGCAAAAATGTAACCCACACAGAATTCAGAGTGGTCATCAAAAGATCTGGGAGCCTCCAGGCACCCTGTGCAGCCCAGAACAGGTCTCCTGGCCTTGGAAGGCCTACACTCTCAAGCTGTTACCTGCTGGCACCACAACTGGATCCATCTCCCTCTCCCCAAGACACCTACTGATACTCTGGTGACAAACAGAACCTCTGGCCATGCCTGGGCTGGGTTTTGAGTCCACTGTTGATGTTACATTTCACCTCTTTTGGGTTTCAGTCGATCCACCTGCAAAATGTGAATAAGCCTTCCCAAAAGGGTTTCTCAGACATTTAACTGAGATTGTAAGGATGAAGTTCTTAGTTCAACACATTGGTGACTTCTTTCTTTTTTTTTTTTTTTTTAGTTTAGTTTTTGTTTGTTTGTCTTTTGTAGACATCACTGCCCCCTGGTGGGAGTAGGAGACCCAGTCTTGCTCCTGGAGATCTGCTGCTGGATTTGAACCACCAACCCTGTGGGCTGCAGTCCCTCACACAACCACTATGCCACCGGGGCTCAGCCCCACATTTGGTGACTTCTTTTTTTTTTGGCATCACTGCCCGCTGGTGGCCCAGACTTTGCTCCTATGGAGCCGCTGCTGGAATTGAACCTCCATCCCAGTGGACCACAGTCCCACACATAACTACTATGCCACCGGGGCTCAGCCCCATTGGTGACTTAAGAGAGACATATACTATTTGGAGATTATGGTTTCCTTTTATTTTTGTTTCAAGTTTGATTTCGATTTTTTTTTTTTTTTGGATGCTGCAAAAGGAAGTTTTATTGTTTCCATTTGGTCCCCAGCTTGGGGGAGGGATTCCAGAACCTTAATGCTATGGCTGCCAGGGCAAGTTCAGGCAGAGAGGGGCTAAGACTGGCGAGGTGGGGGGGCAGAGACCTCATCACAGGTGGGTGGATGCCGCAAACTCTGGGTCGTGTTTGAGGGTAAGCCACTCTGGTGACCCTGCGGAGGTGGGTCAAGTGGTGGCCCATCTTTTGAGGAGTTTCACCTCCTTGTCCAGGAAGTAGTTCTCCAGGAAATCACAGAGACGGGGGTCCATGTGAGTGGACCCCACGGCATGCAAGTCCAGAAAAGCCGGATTGAGTTTTTAATCCTGGGCCAGGGCGCCTTCAATGACGTTCAGGGGTCACCCCTACTCATTCTGGGATGGCTTCTGCACATCCTGGAAGAGGACACTTCAAGAGTCGCTCAGCGGCTCACGGCTCACGCTGCTCCTTCACCTGCTCGCGGAAGAAGTGTCCCCGCCTTCCTGGGCCACATCTTCGCAGTCAAAAAAGAAGCCCAGAGAGAGGTGGAAGTAAAAGACCTGCAGATGCAGACAGTGGACGCCGGTCTCAGCTTCGGCAGAATCATTCTGACGGATCTGAGAGTTCACAATGGGTCGGTTTGGAGGTCACCACACACAAAATAAAAATGTTAACTGGTTCCCATCAGAGGGGATGGTCCCAATAAGAAGATGGTCCTGAAGGGCTGAGCCCCGGTGGCGTAAGTGGTTGAGTGCGGAACTGCAGCCCGCGGGCTTGACGGTTCACATCCAACGGCGGCTGGCTAGCGCCCACGACCACCAGAGGCAGTGATCCCACAAAAACGAAAAAAAGAAGGGCTGAGCCCCGGTGGCGTAGTGGCTGTGCTCGGAACTGCAGCCCACTGGGATGGAGGTTCAATTCCAGCCCCACGGAGCAAAGGCTGGGCCTTCTACTCCCACCACCTAAGGGCAGTGATGCCCTCCCCCCCAAAAAAAGAAGATGGTCCTGTCTGGCAAGGAAACTGGACAGTGGCAGAAGGTTGGAGGAAGGAAGTTCCTAGATCTGTTCCATTCAAACACTGCTGAAACAAGAAAGAGATCCACGGGACCAAAGGATGAACTCTGATTTTGATTTTTTTTTTTAAACAGATATTTAGTTTATTGTCTCATGGCCAGTTGTTAATGTGTCCTCTCTGGCTCCCGGTGAGCCCGTGTGAGCAGAGTCCACTGCTCCGGAGGGTTGTTTTTTTTTTTTACATCACTTCCTCTGGTGGTCGTGGGTACTACCCAGTGCTGCTCCTGAGAACCGCGCTGGATTTGAACTGCCAAGCCCATGGGCCACAGTTCTGCACTCAACCACTTACGCCATGGGGCTCAGCCCTTCTTTTTTTTTTTTGGTGTGACCAAAGGCAGATTTTCTCGGGTCTTCTGGGTGGGTTCTTTGGGCTCATAGTCATGGGCTTAAATTAAGCCTGTGTGCCACTCAAGGGCTCTGTCTGGTACACACAAAAGTGCTTGATCAATGCCCGTTGCTGTTCTTATCAACACCATCTCCAGTACTCCATTGCACGACCGCTCTGTGACTCCCCCAGCCCCAGTCCTGCGCAGTCAGCTTTGCTCGCTATTACACATGGCTGGCTGCACAGATTGCTTGATTCCTCCTGCACACCTCCTTCAAGCAGTTGCTCCTGTAAGACCCCAGGCCCCACATTGAGGCCCCAGCTCTGTCCCCACACACAGTCAATTCTCAACTCCGCCCACTCTGTCACTTCCCATTGGTCCTTGTGTTAGTCCGGGTGGACTAGAGGCACAAAACCAGAGACACTCGTGTCTATGCAAGAGAGAACTTTATATCCCAAAGCAATTATGCAGAAGGGAAAAATGACATGATACCAAGGACTCAGGTAGAAAATGTTTTGAAAATAATGATGGAAACATACGTACAAATGTGTTTGGCATAATGGGTGGATCTCTAGATTGTGACAAGAGCTGTAAGAGCCCCCAATAAAATGATAAAAATAGGGCTGAGCCCTGGTAGTGTAAGTGGTTGAGTGCAGACTGCAGCCCGCGGACTTGGCGGTTCAAATCCAGTGGTGGTTCTCAGGAGCAGTGTTGGGGTAGCTCCCATGACCACCAGAGGCAGTGATACCCAAAAAACAAAACAAAAAAAATATTGAAAACAAATAAATTGCTGAGCCCCGGTGGCATAAGTAGTTGAGTACGGGACTGTTGCCTGCAGGCTTGGTGGTTCAAATCCAGTGGCAGCTCTCAGGAGCAGCACTGGGTGGCGCCCACAACCACCAGAGGCAGTGATGCCAAAAAAATTAATTAATTAATTAATTAATAATTAATAAATAAATAATAAATAAAACATCCAAAAAATCCCAGTCCTGTCCAGATCAAGTCCATCAGTTCAAAATCAGCCATGAATTCCTCCTCAGACTCACACAGCACATGTAATGATGGTGACGGCGGGAAGATCACAGACCAGTGGGCGGAATGCCCTCGGATTCAAAGGGTCCAAAGCAGTGGCTTGTCAACGGGAATGTGAAGCAGAGTGTGTGTCCCGCCTTGAGGGAGGCAGAGAGGGAACTCTCAGAATTCTCACATGCCCCCACCCCCCACCCACCACTTAACTACAAACCCTCTGCATACGGACGTGAAGAAGTCCACGCAATGCTCCCACTGGCAGAGTAGAGGGTATTTGTCCCATTCTAGCAAAAAGGAAAGGGAGTGCAGAGAAATTAAGACTTGCCCGGAAATTGCTGTTGCCGCCGCCGAGTTAGCGCCCACTCATGGAGACCCCAGGTACAAAAGGATGGTATGGTTCTCAGCCCCAATCCTGTCTCTGCCATCACGGGCAGGCACATGTCCATTGTTGTGGCCACTGTGTGTTTGCCCAGTGGCACAGTGGTTACACATGGGCTGTGTGCGAGTAACTTACTCTGTTGTCAATTTGAGACATAAGAGTGAAGGGGTGGAGTTTAGCCTGTCAATCGGATGGCAGCTTGATGACCTCACTTGGAAGCGCTAAAGAGATAAATAGCTTGCTGGACCCTGGACCACACTCACTCCCTGTGAGACAATCCTTCTGACAAGACACGTGGAGCTGGGGGAGAACTCTGGAGCTTAAGGAGCCACGCAGAGACCTCCGCCAGTGTTGAGATGTTTCATGTGATCTTCCTCATTCAGGGTCATGCATGTGTTGCATTAGTTTGAAGAGGAATCTGTAGACTTGTCGGATGAAGACAGAACTTTTTTTTTTTGGGGGGGGGGCATCACTGCTCTCTGGTGGTGGGAGTAGGAGGCCCAGCCCCACTGCTGGAATTGAACCTCCGTCCCAGTGGGCCGCAGTCCTGCGCACAACCACTACGCCACCGGGCCTCAGCCCAAAGACAGAACTTTTCCACAATTACTATGCTCCAAATATTAAGCAGACTATTTACTAGCATTTGTCATAGAAGTTGTTAGCTATTCTTCCTGATATTCCCAATTACTTAAGGCCTTTGTATTGTCTAAGGGCAAGCTAACTCCCCTGCTGTAAGGATGATGGCTCACTTCCCTGGAAGCCTGTGGGTGGGATTCAAGAGTCATTGTCAATAGCCCCTAGCCTGATAGCAATGTTTATCTACCTTCACAGGTTAAGGTCTGGCCTCTTCACATAGGCACATATACATCCCTAAGACCACTCCCCTTATCACCATATAGCCTTAAAACAGCCCTCTCCTGTGACATATGTCTTTGCCTGTAATTAGGGGCCTGGCTTGGCTCCAGAGGGATATAGTGATGGGATATAGGATAGGAGAGAAGCTTGCCTCTCTCAAGCCTGCTTCATACCAGCCTGCCTCTATCCAGGCTGCCGTTCTCCTGTCTCCCTCTCCACATGGACCATCTAGTGGGGCAGAGGTGAGCATGTACCATGAAAGGATATATATGTAACTTCTAATGCTCTTTTCTCTCTCTCTCTCGTGATTTCTATAACAGTGTTATAATAAATAATAGTTATCGCTACACAGCTGCCTGTTGAACCCTTGCTGTGAGTATGTCAGGAGGACTGATCCCCCCTGATATAGACTGGCCTCAGACTTATGGGCTAACATGGGACTTATGGGGCTGGGATGTTTCTCAATATCTAATTGCTCTTGCATATAAAACTCTTCCTTATACACACACAGGTCTCCCTGAATTTGTTTCTCAAGTCTACCCAGTTTTACACAGACTGCTCACCCCAAGGTCAGGTAGTTCAAACCACCAGCTGCTCTGCAGTAGAAAGACAGGGCTTTTTGCTGACCCCCCTGTAGAGTTATGGTCTTGAAATCTCACAGAGGTAGTTCTACCCTCCCCTAAAGAGTCTCTGTGGGGCTGAGCCCCGGCGGCGTAGTGGTTGTGCTCGGGACTGCGGCCCACTGGGACGGAGGTTCAATTCCAGCAGTGGAGCTGGGCCTCCTACTCCCACCACCAGATAGCAGTGATGCCCAAAAAAATTTACAAAAAAAAGAGCCTCTGTGAATTGGATGCGGAGTTTTTTCCCCAACCCAGGAGGCTCATCTTCCAATGCTTGATCAGCTACTGTTCTGTTGAAATCCAAAGGATTTTTTCCTGAGAAATTTGGAAGTTGGTCATCAGGCCTAATCTGCCTTAGTCTGTAGCTCCACCATGGATGACCCTGGTGGGATTTGAAATACCAGTGATGTAGCTTCTAGCATTATAGCAGCACACTGTCACCCTACGACAAAGTGACAAGTAGGTGGTCATGCCAAGAATTACCCAACTCGTATGTGATCTAACTAGGATCAGAACCCAGGTCTCAGGGGCCTTCATACTCTTTGTCTTTTGAGATGGCAAAATATATCTTTAGTCTTTATTATAGACAGACTCATGAAGCTGGAGGAATGTGGGTGGTTCATAAGAACCCCTACTCCTGCTAGAGACACACACGGGGGGACAGGGAGACACAAAGTCCAGGAACACAGCCCTTTCAGAGCCACAACAAGGATGTAGGCTGAAGGACCACCTGTCCTCTTATGTACCTCTCCCAGGGGTTTCCTGAGACCTGGTGAAGAGGGGCCACTCCCAACATAGCTAGAAGCCAGAGTTCCATGCAGGTGGGGTGTGAGCCACCTCAAACAATATATGAGCCCTGCAGCCTGCCAAAGCACTTAACACAGTCATCAGTTCAATCCTTCGAGGCTGAGAATCTGTCAAGGGCAGCTAAAGCTTTGTCCCCAGACACTCAAGTCTAGTTAAGTCTGGACATAGGAGAGCAGGACAGAAAGGGGCCCAGACAGAGAG
>PVJH01038858.1:0-16852 GCA_004026705.1 Nesogale talazaci
TAATAAGATCATCTGGAAGTAAAAATTATAATTTCCTAAATGTCTGTGTTTAGAAATTCTTGTTATAAAAAAAGACAAATAATTTTTCTATAGTATATGCTTCAAGTGATACTAAATGAGGACTCAAAACAGGAAGTTTATTACCAGAGGGGAAAAACAACTCCAAGCTCAAAGAGAATATCCCTAAGATGAAAGAAAAGAGCCCTGGTGATGTAGTGGATTATACATTGGTCTGCCTACCTCAAGGTTGACAGTTAGAAACCACTGTCTGTCCTGTGGGAGAAAGATGAGGCTTTCTGCTTCCTTCAAGATTTACAGCTTCAGAAAACCACAGAGGTTGTCCTCATCTGCCCTATTGGGTCAGGATGAGTCAGCATTGACTTGACGACACCAGGTTTTGTTTGTATTCTTGAAGGTTAAAGAAATATCTTCAAGAGGAACTGACCTCCACCCTCCTTGCTGACTCACACACAGCTTGAGTGAAATCAGACATTCACTGTGAACTAGCAGATCGTATGGGTTGCCCGATGACAATCTATGTTACAGAGATCAAGGATTGCATAATATTCTCAAGACAATTGCAAGACAGTCCCTGAGCAGCACAAGTCAAAGCAGCACATGCAAGCCAAGGTGGTCGCATACTGTCAACCTGTCGGTTAAACCCTCTCAAGTGACTGAAAATGTACTTCCAAGGTGGGGCAGTGGGGGGGATGTCACGATTTTCTCAAGGAAGCTCAGTCACTGAATGCCAGTGTCTCCACCCTTAGTAAGTCAAGGGTGGTTTTCAGAAGCAGCGTTCCATGCCAACATACCTTCAGAACAGAAAGGGGCTGTGCCTCTTCCCCCCACAGCTCTGGTGACTGTACCCCAAACCCTCATGAAAATCTGAGGGTAGCAGGGTACTTGCCCCATGGTCCTGTCCCAGCAAGAAGTCATAGGACTCCTTCAGAGTGGACACCCCCTTCCATAAATGCCGGCACAGAACACCATTTTTGAGGAAACAGCCCCCAACTCCAATTAGACAGCAGTAGATAAATTAACTCTGACTCCTTGGTACAGTGGAATATTGGCATCAATAGAAAACAGTGACAACTCTCTTAAACACCACAAGACATGAACACAACTGGAGACCATTAGCAGACTCAGTCAATCTTACAATGATGAATGTCTAATAGTAATATCATGATGAGGAATAACAAAGACAAAGAAACATGGGTTTACACCATGAGATAAGACTTTGATGACCCCCAGGAGGCCAGAGATGGGGGCAGGGCAGGGGGGAAGGATGGGGAAGACTCCCAGAGAGAGGGAGGGAGGAGAGGGAGAGGAAAAAGGAAAGGAAAGGAAAACAACCATATTAAAGAGGGGTTTACCAGGATATTGTTCCTGACTTCACAAGAGGAGAAAGGGAGTGAAAGGTCATGGACTTTAAGAAAAGAAAACAAAAGAAAATCCCTTCAGATGTACCTTTAAAATGACCCCTCTGGGACCTAAATATTATCTGAGTGGCTAAAGAAAAGGAGAGAAGTTTTATAAGGCTCTCAGTCTTCACAGGCGCAGACAGCCTCATCTTTCTTCCTCAGAGCAGCTCGGGAATTGGAACTGCTGAGCTTATGGTTGGTAGCCCACTGTGTTACCAGGATCCAGCATTAACCGCATAAGAAAACCCTTTATTACTCAGCAAGCTTCTCTTTCCTACAAGCCCTGAGACAGACTCACTGAACTTGGGGAGTTTTGGGGACTTTTCTAAGCGTTTGAAAACAGTCATTACATTTTTTTTGTCCCAATAAGGCTCATCTTAAGGAGAAGACACCAGGAGACTTTTTGCTAAGTGTACAGAGACCTGTCTCTTAGCTTTTCTGGTACCAGTCAAGTCCACCATGGTTGTGTTCTCAGATGGCTGCCCATGGCTCTTGTAGAGTCTGGAAGACCTTTGGTGAGAAAGCAGTTTGGTGTGGAGTTGCTTGTTTGCCTGAGATGGAGACAAGATGATGTCCCCGGTTGATTTTGCAATCGTTTTGAACTGAGTGACTTGGCAGTGAGTCTAGGAGGTGAAGCGGTTCAGCTGGCAATCATTGGCAGGTCCTTCTTCCCCGTTGGAATCACGACCTTTAAATGAGTTCCTGGGGTTAAAGATTAGTCCTAGTGTGTGGCCAGATCTTTAAATTTTTTTTCACTTTATATAATTAAAAAAATATTAAATCATTTTATCAAGGGCTCGTACAACTCTTATCACAATCCACACATACATCCACTGTGTTGAACACTTTTGTACATTTGTTTCCCTCGTTGTTCTCAAAACACTTGCTTTCTACTTAAGCCCCTGAAATCTGCTCCTCGTGTTTCCTCTCCCTCTTTTCTCCCCCTCCCTCATGAACTCTTAATAATTTATAAATTCTTTTTATTTTGTCAAATCTTACAGTATCTGATGTCTCCCTTCACTTACTTCTCCACTGTCCGTCCCCCAGGGAGGAGGTTATATGTAGATCCTTGCAATCTGTTTGTTCTCCCTTTCTATTCCACTTTCCTTCTATCCTCCCACTATCACCTTTCTCACCACTGGTCCTGAGGGGTTCTTCTGTCTTGGATTCCCTGTGTTTCTAGTTCCTATCTTTACCAGTGTACCTCCTCCGGTCCAGCTGGATTTGTAAGATAGAATCGAGACATGATAGTTTTGGGGGAGGAAGCATTTAAGAACTAGAGGAACGTTTTATGTTTCATTGTTGCTACACTGCACCCTGACTGGCTCATCCCCTCTCTGAGAGTCTTCTGTGAGGAAATGTCCAGTTGCCTACAGATAGGCTTTGGGTCCCACTCTGAACTCATCTCATGCACAATGAAACAATTTTTTGTTCTTTGATGCCTGATTTTAATCCTTCTTCTTTTTATTTTTTAATTTATGAAGAAAGGAGATTTTATAGAGGGCTAGAAGGAGTGGCCCCTGAACATCTGGATCCTCCCCCAATGATTTACCTCACTAATCCTGTTAGACCTTTGTAAGTTCACTTGTATAATTAAGATTGTTCGATGCTTAAAAGCCAAGATAGACAAACCCTTCAGAAATAGTAACAGGAGTAATGGTTCCCTGAGGGTACAGAAAGAGAAGAGGGTGGGGAGGGTGAGAAAGTGGAACTGATAGCAACAATGACAATATAAACCCCACAAATCACAGAATGGAACCAATGACAGAATGGTAAATGAATGGATACACTGGGTGGTGTGAGACATGGCAAGAAAAAGGAAGAACAATATCAAAAATCATATAATATCAAGGATTCCTGTGGGGAGGGAGGTAGAAGGTAGGGGGAAAAGGGAGCTGATATTAGAGAGTGCAAGAAGGAAATTATTTGAAAACGATGATGGCAGCAATTAGACAATCATGCTTGAGCTAATTGAACTATATATTGTACTGATATCTGTAAGAGCTCCCAATAACATGGGAAAAAAGCCAAACCAAAATGAAAAGATCTGGATTCTCAGGTCTTTAACTGACAGATAATGAAACAAACCCCAGCACCAACTGGACCTGGAATTGAACCTCAGTGCCCCACTCTACTTGCTCCTGTAAGTGATTGATGGTATGTCTTTGAGTCTTGAATTCTTCATTTATAATGATGTTTACATTCCCCATCTCACAGTGTTTCAGGGCTTTACACATCACCTTAGCACACTGCCTGGAACCCACAGCCACGGATAAGGGCAGTGTCAATTCTCACACCGAATCCATGAACAGGGAAACACAAGACAAGGTGATAAACTTGTCTGTGTCTTACTCTCCTCTTCTGTAAAACGGGGCCAGGAATGCTTGATAAGATTTTCACGCCGATTTAATGAACAATGTGGCAAAGATAAGGTTCAAATCCTGGGTCCAGCCTCTCGTCACTGTGTGACCCTGAGGAAATGGCTGAGCATCTCTCTGAGTCTCTGTTTCTCAGTCATCCTCATTACGCTGTTGTGAGTGTGAAGATTCTCTGTGTATGTAGAACATTCCACAGAGTCCAGTGGTTGTTGGTTCTTATCATTACTCTCCTTATGTGGTCGCTACACAATCTGCTGTCAATTTGAGAATTAAGCATGAAGGAGTTTCTCCTGTCAATCAGGTCATAGCCAATGAGGCCTCAGTGTGGGCGAGGCTTTCTTTGGAGGATTCTGGGAACTTCTGTCTTCTTCCCTGGAGGCAGGAACACACATTCTCAGATTCTTCTTCTTGTTGCTGACAAGCCACATGGAGCTACACTGAAGCAGCCAGAGCCCCGAAGCTGGAGATGCTTCCACTGTCACTGGATCTACAATACTTTCCCTTCACTGGCCTGTGATCTTCCTGCATTTGGCATGAATGCATGTTTTGTTGCATGAGCCTGAAGAGGACTTTATAGACTGGTATTGGGCATATTGACTAATATTGTCCTTAAGGACTTGATCTGGACAGGGTTGGGATGTTTTCTTAATAGACAATCACTTTTATATAAAGCTCTTTCTTATACACATATGAGTGTCTATTAATTTGTTTCTCTAGTCAGCCCAGACTAGCATAGTGGCCTTTCCTATTTTGGAAAAGAACTCAGAAATTGGAGCCTTTAAAAAAAACAGACTCACCATTTTCACAAAGACTATGCCAAACCACTAACAACAAAAATCACTGTCCATGACAGCAAAAACATGGAAAAATAAAAAAAACTCCAATTATAGAAGGATGACTCCACAAGCTCTGGTACATTCATACTACAGACTATTATGCATCAACAAAAACCAATGAAAACTCTTTTAAATACCACAAGCCATGGACAAAGCTGGGAAACATTATGCTTACCAAGCTTGGTCCATCTTACAAAGATCAGTAGATAATTAGACCACTATTACATAGAAGGGAAAACAAAGAAAAATGTATTTAATATGCCAATTGACAAGACTTTGATGACCACCAAGAGTCCAGAGATGGCGAATGGAATCAGGGAGAGGGGAGGGATAGGTTATTGAGTGGGGAGGGAGGAGGGATGGAGGGGAAGAAAGGGAACCACATATAGGGAAGGTTTAACCGGATATTGTTTATTTCATTTCTTGAGATGAGCTATGAAAAAAAAACCCTCCAGATTCTTTCTCCTTTAAGCATAAACAGTGATTGGAGTAGCTAAAAAAATAAATGAAAGAAAGGAAGAAAAAAAGAGGAGGAAAAGTAAAATAGAAATGAACTTTAAGTCTTTAGTAATAAACTAGGTCATCCAGAACAGACAAACGATATCCATATGGTTAAGGAACATGTGCTTTGGGGTTAAATGACCTGGTCCCCAAATGTGACTGGGACACTCATGAGACAAATACCTCTGATATATGTAAAGAGGGAATCATGCTAGAATGTGTTTCTATTGCTGTGATGTTGGGTGTTGGCGTTGGAGTTTAGTCCGTTGAACATGAACTTGTTCCTCAGATGTCAGTGGGTGAAGGAGCCTGACCTGCCTGTGACAGATCCATCTGAGTGGCCGCTCTCGCCTAGTCTGAGCCAGTTGTTGCTATCTGCGATTGTAGACCCATACTCGGCTCTTCTTACAGAATTCTGGATTTTAAATGGAATGTCTCACTTAATTTGAAATGTTAGCAAATGGACAGGCAAAAAAGTGGAGGAGGAAGAGAATGAGGAAAGAGAGAAACACAAAATGAAATATACCTGCAAGTTGAGCCAGGTCTTCCTAGATCATCTGGGTCCTCCTCCATTGTTACAGCACCTGGTGGCTTCCACAGACTGGCCTGTCTGCTACAAGGGTGGAAGTTGAATTTTGTAGTGCTGTTAACTACTGCCAAGTTGGTTCTGACTCGTGGCAACCCATCCACAGTACTGTTTAGTCCTCAGCCATCTTCCCCATCATACATAGCCTTGAGTGCATTATTGTCACCCCCAATATTCTGAGCCCCTTCCCACCCAGTAGCCTCATCACCAGCACTACCTCAAATAGTCTCTTGTGGTCCAGGAAGGGGTCTACTGGCTAACTTTTGGAACTGGACCATCATGTTTCTTTCCCTGGCCTGGAAGTTCTGCTGAAATCTACCCACCGTGGGTGAGCCTGTTGGTATTAGTCATTCAGGTATTATAGCTCACAGCATCATGGGAACCATAGTACAACATGGGGACTGATGAACAGTGGGATTTGGTGATAGAGATCATGTAAACAAAACCTTTCAATCACTTGGGTTGGGAATGTCCAACCTGGAAATGTGAAGATGTTACCAAGGAAGAATGTGCAGAGATCTGTGAAGAAGAGAGTGGGACCAAGAGAACAGAGTGGGGTAGGAAAGAGTGGAATGACAGAAGTCCCAATCCAAGCACACCACATCAGCACTGTAGAGAGAGAAATTCCTGAGTCCATGTACCACCAAGGAAACAGCACCTTTGCTCCCTCTGCCTTTCCTAATGAGTCTTTTCTTGAATGTGCATCACTCATCTGGTCAGCCTTCATTGCTGAGAGAGAACTGAGGGGCTTTGCCTTTTCTCTGACTGTTTTTTGGTAAGTAAACAGGGGGTGAGCAAACAGTTTCCCTGGGGGCCTGTTGCATGCACAACCCAAATGAATGATGTGAAGGTGAGGTGGTTAAGTGAGTGAGATTGACCACTTGTATGTTGAGAAGGAATGATGGAGACTGGGGCCAAACCCTAGACCTGGGAAAATCTTCCACGTGGAGATTTTGGGTTCCCCAGCTGCACCCCACTGCCACGAGCAAGAATATCCCAGGCGGACAAAGCCAATGTGAAGGAAAGTTGTGTTAGTTAATTTGTGCTGCTACGGCAGGAATGCCACTTGACCAAGTAGAAATTCATTTTCTCATAGCTTAGGAGGCTAGACATGTCAATCCAGGGTGCTGACTTTCGGGAAAGGCTCGCTTTCTCACTTCCCTCTGAGACTAGAACCCTATCCCTTTCCAAAAACTGAGTCCCGTGTTCTTTGGTGAGCTCCATGTGTCTTGGCACCAATCTTCCCCTGGGTCTAGAAGATTCTCAGCACAGGGACCCCAGGGTCAAAGGACATGTTCCTCCTTGGTATCAGGTTGGTCCCTCCTTTTCTGTTTCTCTCCTATCTCTTGTAAGATAGAGATGACATACATTACACCCCAGAGAAACTCCCTGTACACTGGATCAGGCCTGTGACCTGAGTCAGGGTATTGTGTCCAACCTAGATCTGGCCTAGTTAAAATAGCAGATAATCTAATCCTCTGTAATGAAACTTGACAGTTATCAATTACATGACAACAGGTTTGGTTGGTTTGCAAGGGACTGGCAGAGATTTGCAGCATACAGGACCATCTCTCCAGGTCACAAAGTGGAAGGCAACCACAGGATTCTGGGATTCACAGTCTGGTCAATTTGTGTACAACACAACACAGCCGCCCAGTCCTGCGTCATCTTCACCAGACAGCTTTGTTTATTTTCCCGCCATTCTACGGGCCTATCAATGTTCTTCGCCAGCACCCTAGTTCAAATGCATCAATTCTTCCTCAGCCTTCCTTAGTCCGTGTCCAACAGCTACTTGCATATGAGGTGATTGCAAATGCCATGGCTTGGGTCGGGGCACAGGTATCTGCTTTTGCAGTGCCCCCCCTTCTGGATCATGGCAGAGTCTCCCAGCAGCAGTTTGGGGGTCTGTTTTGCATTTTGGGAAATTCTGGTGTCTAATAACCTTGCAGTACTCACACCTCACTGCCTGTCAAGTATTTCTTCCTTTGGGAAGGACACGCTGTTTACTAGACTCTCAAGGTATGGTCATTTCTCTAACTCTTCCTTCTCAGGAAGGACCTTCCGTGCTATTCCCAGCCCTGCACTGCCTTGTGCTTGTTCCAGCCAAATTCCAGAGACCACATGAAAGGCTGTCAGAATGAAAAGGCATTTTAAACTCTCAGTTTGACCCTGTCTTTTATTAAAGAATCTTCTTTATATAGTAAACCAGAGAGAGGATGTTCAAGGTCCAGCTTCTTCAGGTGCAATATTCACTCACAACCCCACCCCACCTCCTAGCTTTGGTCAGCAGAGCCCCAAAATAGACTCACAGACTAGCAATTTGGTCAATCTTTAATGCCCCACTGCTACTCCTTCCCCAGGCAAAACCAGTCACTGGAACCGTTCTTCCTTTGACAAGGAACAGAACACTGGCCAGGAGACCAACATTATTTTCGATGCATTATTGAGGCGCCCTGGTGGCATAGTGGTTTCTCATTGGGCTGCTTACCCCTAGGTGGGCCATTCAAAGCCACTACCAGCTCTGAGGGAGGAAAGATTGGACTTTCTACTCCCATAAAGAGCGATAGTCTCAGAAACTCACAGGGGAGTTCTACCTACCCTACAGGGTCACTGTAAGTCGATGACTTCAGGATCTGTTTGGAGGTTTCTTGAATTTTATTTGAGTCCTTTTTAATTCAACAGTAAGCAAGAGGAGAAAAGCAACACAAATACATATTTAAAAAATGAAAAACTACAAGCCTCTCCTCTGGATGACCATGCAAGCTTGAGTAGTCAGAAACGAATTAGAAATCCAACCACTTCAGCCCTTCAAGACGAGACTGTTTTCCAAGACTCTCCCTCTTCCCACTTAGTGAACGTGTGTGTTTCCTTTAAAGTACTTCTTTAAAAAGCCACTGTGCAGATGCCAACTTTAAAAGAAGTACTGAAATAGTGACTGTCCTTGACATTATTTTCAGGACTCAGCCTACTAATAGGTGAAATGAGGATAAAATCACCCGTCCTTTCTTTTTCTGCTCAGGGAGGCTGTATTGGGCAATGGTTAGCAGCACCACATGGGTGCCAGATTGTGTGGGTCGGATCCCGGTTGTGTCATTTTCCTGACTGTTTAATTGAAGGTTGATAGAACGAGGAGGATAAAAGAAGTGGCAGCAAGTCATCCTTTGGTTGGGGCACTAAATGAATACTTAAAGTAGTGGCTGCCCAAGAGTACACATTGTAGTAATCTGAGCTACACCAGTTCAGTCACTTGGAGAACAATCAAACCGTAAGTGTAGTTCCCCAGCTATGGACCCCTCCTGCAAAGCTCTCACACACATGCACCCCAATTTTGAAACGATATTGCCATTCAGGTGAAGAACTTCTGTTCTAGCAAACATTGCCGTGGAAAGTTATACTTGTTCACGAAAAGGACGTTAGTCATTGGTCAAAACCACCAAGGATCACCCATCACGTTGATTCCTACCCTTGGTTGGCTCCATGTGGGCCCAGCAGAGCTGCTGCATGGGCTGATTAAGGCAGAGGCCTTTCAGAAGCAGATCAGTAAGCCTGCTTTCCAAGTTGACATTCACCCAAAACCCCACTCACTGCCATTGAGTTGACTTTGACTCCTGGCTCCCAATATAACAGTGTACAACTGCCTCTGCAGGTTTCTAGACTGTAAATCTTTATGGGAGTAAAAAGCCTCATCTTTGGCCCATAGAACAGGTGGTGGTCTCTAGCTGGTGACCTTGTATCCAGCTTTTAACCAGCACACCACCAGTGGGGTTCAAACTAGGAGTTTTGGTTAACTCAACCATATGCACTACCCATACCTAGATGTTGTGGGTCTTAAAACTAAACCAAACTCACCATCATTGAGTCATAATGACCCTAAAGACCTTTTCCAATGTTGTAAATGAGCAGAAAGCCTCATCTGTCTCCCTCAGAGTGGCTGGTGGGTTTGAACTGCTGGTCTTGCAGTTAGCAACCTAATAGGTAGCCCAGCAGTCATTAGTCATTACTGTAAGACACCTTAAATATTTTCTGAATTATGGCAAAATAAATACACACATGACTGTGTATCCTTAGAGAGAAATTGGGCATGGTTCCATAGGGTTTTTTGTTGTTGTTTTCCATGATTCTTTCTCTCTCTCTCTCTCTCTCTCTCTCTCTCTCTCTCTCTCTCAACACACACACACACAGATTTGTTCATGGAAAATTTTCATTATCTTTTAATTTTATCTTTTCCCATGATCTTTTTGGAGTCCTCTCATATGCTAAAGAAATATAGTGGTTGTTTTAACCATTGAGGAGTGTAGGTTGGTGACATTAAATATGCCTATTTAAAGTGACCAGATTTTAAGTGGGACACCATTGACAGGGAGGGGAGGGTTCTTAATTTAAAATTTGGTCTATATGGAGCAACAAAAATCTTCCTAGAATGCAAAAATAGTATTGTAATATATTTATTTTAATTTTAAAATGCCCCAGGATGTTGTTAAATTGTTAAAAAGTAGACGTCTGGTTACCTTAGCCTATGTACAATATGCACCTTCACCACTCTGCATTTCTGAAGTTTTATCTCACTCTAGACAGAAGCACAGTATTGTTTCAGCAATCACTCCTGTTAGCCCTTTCCCCCAGCACCTGGTAACCATGAATACATTGTCTGGTCTCTAGCCATTTGCCTGTGCTAGTTACTTGATGCAAATGAGATCTAGACAGTTTGCCCTTTGGGGGTCCATTTATTTTACACACTGTGTTTTCAAAGTTCATTCATGTTGCTGCACGGATCACCTTAGCCCCGAATAACTTTTCATGGCTGGTATGTTGTCCATCCTTCCATCTGCTGAGGGACCATGGTTGGGAAGAGTGTGACAACAGACACAGCATGTAGCTACTTGAGTTTCTGCTTTCAAGTCTCTTGGGTACATACCGAGAGGAGTGGTTTGGGGTTGTTGTTTTCCAAAGTGGTCTTTGAAGGTTTTTATCAGAAGAAGCCAACTGCTGATACATACATCATGGGTTCAATAGACACAGTAGTACAGCGATAATTTTTATTTATTGTAATAAGAATATAGAGAGCATGGGAGAGAGGAACAACAAGAGTCAGATTCACATCAGGGTAGCATGCTCACCTCCACCCCACTTAGTGGTCCAGGAGAGAGAAAGTAGGGGAAGAGATTACGTGATGAGGGAGAGGGGCCTGGGAGCATCCAGCGCTGAGGGGCAGGAGAGAGAGGGCCTCCATCCTATGTCCCACCTTTATATACCCTCTGGAGTCGTGCCAGGCTTCAAATTACAGGCAAGGTCATACTTCATAGGAAGGGGTTGTGCCATATGCACCATTATAGGAAAGGGTGCCATCAGGGTCCCATTGACAAGACCAGACCCCAGACCCTGGATGTGGCTAAATGGGTTACTCTAGAGATTATTAACAACAGCATGGGGATCCGCCCACAGGCTTCAAGGGAAGGGAACCATTATCTAAACAGCAGGGGAGTCAACTCTACTGCGAGACACACAAAGGTCTCGGCTAACTGGGAGCTTCAGGGAAAATAGATAGCTTACACACTAAATCCTGGTAAATAGGTGGCTAATATTTTGGAGTAGGTAATTCTGGAAAAGTCCTGTCTTCATCCCACAGGCTTTATTCCATTTGTTGGGAATACCAGGTGTTCTCAGATGGGGATTCACCATCTGGGGCCTTCAGGGGAAGAGAATTTGTAGTTGGGAAGCATCCATCCCCTTGGTGGTGTCGTGGTGATGAGGCAGACTGCTAACCCCTAGCTCAGCAGTTTGAGACCACCATTTACTCCACAGGGAAAGGATGAGGCTGTCTACAACTGGAAAGAGTCTCAGTGTTGGAGACCCTTCCCCCCCAACTCTCCCCTCTTCCCCACATTTCACCCACCCCGCTGTTCCGGGAGGGTCTTAGTGAGTCATTTCTGCTCTAGACACATCAAAGGACAAACTCCCTGTGAGAAGCAGGAACATGGCAGGTTTCTCTGAGTCATCTCACTGAGAGGTTGATGGGTTCACCGTGCCTGCATCTCTCTCGGAGCAGGCAGCATTCCACCCTGGGAAGGTAGGGTCATGTTCCCTCTTGCCAAAGCCAGTCCGTGGTTGATCAACAGCGTCTCCTTGCCTCTGGGCCTCGGTACCAGGGGGCTTTGAAGACGTTGATTAGACTTAGCCTTCAAGAGGAATGTGAGTCTCCGGCAGTCGTGTAGGCGCCGTACATACTTGGGGAGTGAATTCAAGGGACCCGCTCCTGGGAGAGGCAGGCCACCCGGTTCAGGCAGCTAATTAGAAGAAGTAGATACTGGGGGGAAAAATAAGCTGGGCAAGACATGCTTCAGGTGCTGTTTGGAAACTCCATCCAACAGGCGGCTAATCCTTCCGCACCCCACTGCATTTCACAAGCCCCTCTTCCTCTAAGTCTTCCTGCTCTACCACCCACCCACGCATGGGGAAGCTCAACCACGTCTCACTTTGCACTGTCCACACACCCCGAGATGGATGGTCTTTATGTTTTGTAGGTAGCTAAGTAAATATCCAATATGGGTAATTTCAAGGTTCCCTTTTCATATACTTCTTACCTCAGATTCCAACTACTTACGTCAGCCCTGGCATCACCTGATTCAGATGCAAGGTCCTGTCATAACTCTAATGAATAGCTTCCTGGGAAATGGGTATTTTATGAGGTCAAGGCCTTGTGAGGGGAACCCTGGTGATGTAGAGGTCAGCAGTTCAAAACCACCAGCCACTCGTGTACCCTGGAGTTGGAAACATGGGGAATTTAGGATAGAAGTTCCCTCAAGACCAGTGGTGCCAATGGTGATACTGGGAGGGTGGAGGGATGGTGGGATAGAAAGGGGGAACCAATTTCAGGGACCTACATAGAACCTCCTCTCTGGGGCACGGACACCAGGGAAGTGAGTGAAAGGACACACTGGACAGTGTACGATATGAAAAAGTAATAACAACTTGTAAGTTATTAAGAGTTCATGGGGGAGGGGAGAGGAGAAGGGAAATATGGGGAGCTGGTACTGGGGGATGAAGCGGAGGGAGGATGTCTTGAGAGTGAGGGTGGCAGCAAGTGTGCAAATGCAGCCTGCAGACAATTGACGCATGTTTGGATCGTGAGGGGAGGTGTATGCGTCCCCAATACAATGATTCATAAAAAAAGGGAGGGGGAAAGAAGAGCTTATACCAAGGGCTCAAGTAAAAAAAAAATGGAAATGAAGATGGCAACATGTATACAAATATGGTTGATACAAACATGTATTGAATGTTATAAGAGCTGTCAGAGCCCCCCCACAAAAAAATTATCGAAAATTTTTAAAAAAGGAAAAAAAAAAACCAAACCACCAAGCACTCTCTGGGAGAAAGGTGAGGTTCTCCAGTCTCACAAAGAGGCGTGTTGTCAGAAAGCCCCAGGGGCAGTTCGATCCTCCCCTGCAGGGTTTCCATGGGTCAGGATGGACTCCGTGGCAGCGAGTTTGCATTTAGAATTTGGTTTTCATGTTGAATCCTGTTGTGGAGATCCCAGGCGGTGTAGTCATTGCAAGTTCAGAGAAAGAGGAGACTCTTCCAGTAAAGATGTACAGTCTCCCAAACCCACAGGGGCAGTTCCAGTCTGTCCTGCAGGGTCACGAGGAGTCGGAAGCAGTTGGAGGGAGGGAGTTCTGCTTTGGGACTCATCCCTGTATGGACTCATCAGTGGTTAAAGTCAATGTGTCTTTAGAGACGGTCAGCTCACGGCCGGCCAGGTCTCTCTGTGGGTGCCAGGGCAGGCGGTGGTCTCCTTCTGATGACACGGATAACCATCCCAACTGTTGCCACCCAGTCTGGTTCTCCCACCACCCAGTGACCTGTCCTGGATGTCCTCAGCCCTAGAGTTGGAATTGACCTGGTAGCAGTGGATTTGAAATATGTGAATCAATGAATAAACTCATCGCCGGGGGCTTTCTAAGGCTTCGCCATACCCAGGCAGTTTGGAGTGGATATCTTTGAGATTAGACTCAACTTTATATTTGTTTTTGAAGTACCACGTCTGGGTGGCATGGTGGGTTCTGCATTCCAGGGAGAAACAGGAGTTTTACTAAATCCCGTCGAGATTGACAGTCTCAGAAACCATGGGAACAGTTCTACTTGACCCTATAGGATCCGTACGAGTCCACATGGGCTTGATGGCAGTGAGTTTGGGGGTCTGAAGCAGGGCTGATTGGATACAATGCTGCTTTTGAGTGTGAAAAGGGGGGGGCAGTCTCTCCTGCCCCAAACACCGCAGGGGAGTCAGGGAGTGGCTGTGTACGCTCCACGCATGAGCCTGAAATGGACCTTTTGACCTGTGAAGCGTGTGCATCCTCAGCAGCGAACCAACCAGAAAAGCAGATCCTCTTTCACAAGCATGCTTCAAAGGAGGACATCCCTGAATTTAATGATCCAGGACTCGCCCCACTCATTGGAACAAGGCCATTAGCAAATGCCACTTACCTCCTTTGAGCCCTGATCACAGATGGAGCTCACCTCCATTGTCTGGGCACAGGCTTGCTGTAGAAGAAATCCCAGGGCATACATGATGGGCCACTCCTTGGACGGCTCAGCAATTCTACCTCCTCAGTCTCTCTGAGGGAGAAAGATGAGACTTTTTGTGTCTGTAAAGATTTACAGCCTCAGAATAGTGGCAGGCTCGCTTTGCCCTATAAGGTGGCTAAGGGTTAGAATCCACTTGAAGGAGTCCATCAATTTGGGTCAAGAAGAAGAAACCAAACATTTTAAAGCACAATTATTGGCAAAATGTGTGAAACCAAACTGTCCCTCTTTCTGTTCTATAATATTTAGTTGGACAGAGCAAGACCCCTTTTATTAGAAAAGAAAAAAAGGGAAATTACACCTTTGGGACTCTCTTAAACAGCATGGGGACGATTGTGGCATTGGAAGAGGGAGCAGAAAAGGATATGAGAGTTCAAAGACACAGCTTCTAAGGTGTCTGCTGCTCCTGAAAAAGGCTGGTGTACGTTTTCAAGGTCTGTGTAATAGAGCAAACGGCCTGTAAGATGGCCCTGTGCTGGCAGATGTCTGCAAGTCCTCTGGGACCAGGGCCAACCAGGCCCACATCACCTGTGGCTGTTTACGAAGCTGGTTGCTAAGAGGCCCAGGCAACACAGCGCCGTTCATCTTGTGAACGATCATCGGTCGGTCAAGAATGAATTCCTCTCCCCATACGGAAGATGAGATTGGCCTCACAGTGCTGACGGAGAGGGAAAAGGAATTTTGGCAGCTTTGGGACCAGATCGAAAGGACTTGCACGGGTTTCCTCAGAGGAGGTGGTCTTATAGGCAATGCGTTTTCTTACTGAGTGGGGACACTCACCATCATCCCCTGAAATGATCCCACGTTGTGCTTACAGAAATCGCATGAGGCATGGGGCTATATTTTTTGCCCAGTTCCCAGAGCCTGGCAGATTCAAACTGGCCTGGGGAACTATGCCTCGAAGATTCTCCACTGCAACCATCTATTGTGAATGCTTTCTTGAATGGTATGCCTATCTCTCAAGTCAGAATTTTTTGTAGTCTTCAGATCCTTATGCCAGACAAAACATAAAAGTCTTTAGTCTGCAGAAAAGTCCTTGGTCTTGGAAAATGGTCATCAGATTTCCCTCTAAGTTGTGCCTATGTTTTGGTAATGTTGCCATTGTTATAGCCTGTTCTTTCTGTCCACCTTCCTCAAAATGACTACCTCGGTGCGTCAGCTCTTCCAGACCTTTGATTCTCAGACTCTCTCTGCTCCCGGGCAGACGTTGTTGAGGGGGCAGCTGATGGGAAGTGGGTTGTGTATGTCTGTAAGGAAATGTTCCCAAGAAAGGATTTTGACCCTCTCCCCCCCGGAGGAGGTTGCTTTTGTCCATGCATCTCCCACTGTACAGAATGTTCCCTGTGCACTCACTCAGCAAGGTCATCCTTCTTCCTGTTGCGTGATTGCTGGGCGATGATCGAACTCGGGCAGTTGATAAGCGGGCCATGAACCAAAACGTGTGGGACAGGATAGCGCCCAGCAGCCTGGAGACCTTTGGAGTGTGTGCTTTGACAAGTTGGGCCTCAGTAGGGGCACAGGCTCGGGTTTCTATTTCTATGGTTCTTCTGCCTCGACCTGAGCCCTGGGGCTGGCATGTGGGTCTGTCTATGAGATTCCAATGAGGGCTGTGGAGACAGGCTCATCTTGTTGCTACATTTGGGGTTCTATTTCCATTCTTTGAATTGCTTCCAAGGGTGTGTCTTCTCTCTTCCTCAACAGACATTTCTTTCTTTCTAAAGTAATGTTTAAAACTGGTATTTGGGCTTTGATTTCTTTTGTTCTGGTGGAATGGCTTGATATGATTGGACTATGGAATGGTGTGATGTCTGGATTAGTCCATCATAAAATAGATTGGAAAATCAGATAGATGTACACGAAAATTTTAAAAAAGAAAGAATTCCGCCCCCCCCCCTTTTTTTTAAAAGAGAACTAGGCAGCTTGGCACGCTCGGGCAATCCCTGATATCATTTATCTGCCTAGGTTGGATTTTTTTTTTTTTTCTTTTGGGAGAAGGAGGAAGTGACTTTGTGTCAGGAGAACACAACGGAATGCGTTCCCTCTGGCTCTCAGAAACAAATGTGCTCTCTCAGCCACATGGCTGATCTCCGGGCAACACGACTTGTGCTCAGAGTGAGAGTTAGAGGAGGAATTATCATTCTTAAGGGCCCTGTTCTTAAGAGACCCTGAGACCAGGAGGATGCCTGCAAAAAGAAGGGGCAACTTCAAGGAGAAGTGCTCAATCCATACAGTTTGCTCTTACCACTGTGCTTGAAGTTGCTCACCTCAACTTTTATTGCTCTCTGTGCATGGTGGGCTGCTAATGGTAAGGTCAGCAGTTTGAAACCACCACCAGCTCTGAGGGAGAAAAAGGAGGTTTCTACTCCCATAAAAAGTTACAGTCCCGGGCTGAGCCCCGGTGGCGTAGTGGTTGTGTGCAGGACTGCAGCCCACTGGGATGGAGGTTCAATTCCAGCAGTGGGGCTGGGCCTCCTACTCCCACTACCGGAGAGCAGTGATACCCCCCCCCCCAAAAAAAAAGTTACAGTCCCAGAAACCTGCAGGGGAACT
>PVJH01038859.1:0-17007 GCA_004026705.1 Nesogale talazaci
GTTTTATACTTATCATTTTTCTTCACCCCTAATTTCCCTCACATCCAAGCAATAGTTAAATCCTAAGGAATGTACACATTAAGTGCAAAATTATCATCTTTTCTTTTGGGGGAGGGGCATCACGGCCCTCTGGTGAGAGTAGGAGGCCCAGCCTTGCTCCTGGAGAACTGCTGCTGGATTTGAACCACCAACCCAATGGGCCACAGTCCTGCACTCAACCACTACACCACCGGGGCTCAGCCCTCATCTTTTCTTTATATCTACTATCACCCCCCATCATCCAAACCACCATCACTTGGACTGGATCGTTGAGAGCTCTTGTAGTCAAATCTTGTAGTTGTAGTCAAACCTCATCCCATTGTATTCCAACATTAAATCCTGCTGTGGAAACCCACCAATTTTAGGAGAAAGTTCACATTTCTTAACATGACCTGACATCTTGCTTGGTCTTCTTCCTCTCCACCCATCTTCAGCTCCCTCAAGAATCTCTTATTCCATCTGCTCTCATTAGACTGTCCTTCTTCATGTAGTTTACATGGTCTAGCATCCTCCCCATCTTAGTATATTTGCATACACATGCTGTTTCTTCCTTCTGGATGACTCTTCTCTGTTCCCTCACCACCAGCCTCTAATTTGTCTATTTATTCTTCAGTTTGAATGCTATTTTAATAGGGAATATTTTTCTTTTTTTTTTTTCTTTTTTTGGTTTTTGGGGCATCACTGCTCTCCGGTGGTGAGAGTAGGAGGCCCAGCCCCACTGCTGGAATTGAACCTCTGTCCCAGTGGGCCGCAGTCCCGCGCACAACCACTATGCCACCGGGGCTCAGCCCCGGGAATATTTTTCTTTACTATTCTCCCCAATCCAGATTGGTCTAGAATAGATTCTTTGTTCTTGTAACATTATACACTTCATTATAGCATTATCACACATATACTTAGTCAAGAATCATGTAAGCCTCTGTGTACTCTGCTAGGCTGTGAGCTCTATGAAGAATATGTTCGCTTCCCTATGGTATCCCCCAAATCTGATGAATATCTTAAAATTTTTAGGAAAAGTGTGAAAGGGAGGGAAGGAACCATCAAACAAGATAAGTGTACATTGAAAAGTGTACATTGTCTTTAGAAAGTAAAAGGTCACTAGTGACCATGGAGAAGACGTTTTCGGTGTGGTGGTGTGGGCAGATGGCAGACTGAAGTGGGTTGACAAGCAAAAGGAAGGTGAAAAAGTGGAGGCAGTGGGTGTAAATCAATGTCAAAAATCTTATTAATGGGAAAAATAGAACAATATGGTACTAGAAAGGGAAGATGTAGGATTGAGGGCACAGTTTTCTAAGATAAGAGTGAGCAGAGCTTATTTATATTCAGAAGGAACAGCAATAAGAGAACACACAGACTAACAGATGAAGGTTATAGGAAAAAGGGGGATGCATTAGTGGAGGAAGGTGAGAAGGGCAATAGTAGAGGTGGGATCTGAAGTATATAATTAATTTTGTCAAGGTTGAAAGTTACTTCTTCATTGAGAAAAGGAGAAAGGGCTTAAGGTGTGGATTAAATAAAATGGTTGGCCCCAGAAGATAATGTAGGTGATATGTAATAGGCTGGATTTTCTTCCAGTGGTAGGAAGCATTCTGAGAAAGGGTTGGTGGGTAAATGACATAAAGAGAGAGATAAAAGCAAGGAATCACTGTTGAGGGAAATTGAAGGGGAGCTGATCAGGATCAGGTCAAAAAAATCACTGAACCCTGCCAAGGAGATTTGTGGTGCCAATCATCCATATCATTGTGTAATTTTCTCCAGAAGTGCTCAGCAATATTGGTGGGGGAGCAAGTTGTATGGTTTTTTTTTTTCCAAGTCAGAGTTTCCAGGCGAATAGTGAGAAAGTTAAGATTTCAGGATGGGAAACATTTGAATCCATGAGTCTTCGCATCTAAATTAGATAAAGAGAACTAAAGATACAAACTTGGGAACAGACTAGTTACAAAGTCAGTGATATGAGTTACACACTTACGGGAGAACAAAAGGGAGAGGTTCTGAAAGCTGGGAGGATATATGAGAGTGTAGTGAAATATTGTTATATCATATTTTCAGGCATAAAGACAGAAGCTACTTGGTGATAATCAGATCTGCATTGACCACTAAGGTAGATATCATATGAAGCATCATGTCAGCCCCCAAAGCAATAACATCATCTTCAATTTCTTCTTTTCTCTCATCATGTTAAGAATTCCTTTCCTCAAGGAAGAAGGTGAAAGGAAACAGAGAACAGATCTAAGAAGCAAAGCCTTGGATAGAGGTATAAACATAGGTGTGTACTTATGTAAATATATTAATTCAGCTGATTGCTGAGGACAAAATGTGTGCATAAACAAATATGGTGAAGAAAGCTAATGGTGCTCGGCTATCAAAAGATATACCATCTGGGGTCCTAAAGGCTTGAAGTTAAACAAATGGCCATCTAGGAGAGAAGCAACAAGCTCACGTGGAAGAAGCACACCAGCCGGTGTGATCATGAGATATTCACAGGATCAGATAACAGGCATCAGAAGACCTAAAACAAACAAACAAACAACAAACATATTGTTTAGAATGGGAGTGGGGTTGAAGCAGAGATCTCAAACTCATCTGTAGACAATGGGACATTCCCTCATAAAAGGGTCGCAAGAAAGGGATGAGTCAACCAGAGTAAAGTATAGCACCTATGAAACATAAATATTCCTCTTGTTTTCAAGGCTTCCTCACCCCCCATGATCATAGCCCCAATCCTGCCTTTCGCTGCATGGCAAACCAGGATATATATACAAGTACAGATAAGAGTTCTGTATACCTGGAATCCAGGAACAGAAATGTGAATAGTGATGCTAGGAGGGTATATAGAAGGTGGGGAGGGGGAGAGAAAGGGGGACAAAACTGCTGAGGAAGGGAGACTGTGGTCAGTGAAAGATATGAAAATAGTAATTTATCAAGGGGTCATGAATGTGGGAGTGGGGGGGTGGTTGGGAGGGTCAAAAGAGGAGCTGATACCAAGGCCTCAAATAGATGTAAATGTTTACAAAGTAACAACGGCAGCATATGTACAAACCTGCTTGGTACAATTGATGTATGGATTGTTAAAAGAGCTCGAAGAGCCCCCAAGAAAAGAAAACATTGAGTCCCTTTCCTATTCCTCTAGTAAGCTAATTTTCTTAAATGGCAAAGGAGAAAATGGGGAGAGGGTGTGTGCATTAGTTCTTTGTCATTTTAATTCTGTTCAGTTAAATGAGTATTCAGTGTATGAATAGCAGGTGCTGTGTGGTGGAAGAAGATTCAATGTCTACCTGAGGAGAAGATACCTGAGTTGGGCCACGAAAAAGATTTGGGGAAAATTCCAGTTGGAAATAGTAGCATAACTAAGACAACCCACAATATGGAATCTGGTATACTGAACAGGAATTCAGACTGTCAAGAGCATGAAATGCTAACCGGAGAGGAGTCATGGAAGACCTCATAGGCCATGTTAACCAATGGTGATAAGGAGCACTGGAGAGATGCAAGCAGATGAGCAATGAGGTTGGATTTGCATTTGAGATACCTCATTTTGTGAATTTTGTGAAGGGTAAATTTGGGAGTTAAGATGGCGAGATTAGAATTAAAAATCCTTAGTGAGCTCAAAAAATCACTAATGGGCTAAAAAATCATTAGTGGGCTCACTGCTAAAGCTCTGGGGTATTTACTAAGCATTTCTGCATCTCAATTTCTCCATCTATATAAGCAGAATGATAACTGACTTATCCTACAGGTTTTAAGCAAGACTAAAATGATCTAGTTACAAAGTACTTAAAAAATGCCAAACATATCTCATGACTGGGGCAGGAAGGTACTAAACAAACTTGAAACATCGTGCTCTGTCAGAAAATAAGGAAGTGCTCACCAAAAAGATTGTGGAAATATGTCCAAAGGGTCAAAGAAATCTGCTTGAAGAGGTTTCTACTGATCAAACCTGAGATAGTTTAATCACCCCAATCTGCAAAAATAAAAATAATTGGTAATATATTCATATGAGTACATCTGAATGTCTAGAATGATAATAAGATAACTGAGAAGAAAAGACTCATTGCAATTATATATCAACTAATAAATGCAGGTAGAAAGATAAAGTTTTAAAAAATAATTTTCAACTATCCTGAAGAATATCGATCCAATAAAATCACATCAATATTATCAATATTGATGATATTATTTATTATATTATCTAATAGATAAAAGTTGATAATGAATAGCATACTTATATGATTGCAAAGTATCTTACTTTACTCATTATTGTAAAAAAATAATACTGTGAACTATACAGAGAGAAAACCGACACTATCTTAACCATAGGATCAAAACTAGGATCACCAAGAAATAGGGAACAAAGGTCATTTATAGAAGCCTAAATACAGACATGTACATAGATAAATATATTTATATGTGATGATGGAGAAATAGATCTACATGTATATATTTATAGGTTTAGTATTAAGGCAGTAGATGAACATTGGACCTCTATTCAAGTATTTCCTTGAATACAAAGTGCAAGAACATTTTGTTCTATTAAATTTGCATTCCATGATGTTCACCTTCCCAACATAATCGCTGAAGACAAATGTGTGCATAAGCAAAAGTGGTGAAGAAAGCTGAGGGTGCCTGGCTATCAAAAGATATAGTGTCTGAGATCTTAAAGGCCTAAAGATAAACAAGCAGCCATCTAGCTCAGAAGCAACAAAGCCCACATGGAAGAAGCACACCAGCCTCTGTGACCACAAGGTGTTTAAGGGATTAGGCATCATATCAAAGAACTAAAAATCATGTAATTGTAAATGAGGGTGAGTACAGATTGGGAACCCAAAGTCCATCTGTAGTTAATGGGATGTTCCCTACAGAAGGGTGGCGGAGAGGAGATGAACCAGTCGGGTTACAGTGTAGCAATGATGAAACACACAGCTTTCCTCTAGTTCTTCAACCCTTACCCCCACTATCATGATTCCGATTCTACCTTACAAATCTAGCTAGACAAGAGGCTGTATACTGGTATAGATAGGAATTGGAAACATTGGGAATTCAGGACAGATGAACCCATCAGACCCAGTGGGGCAAGTGGTGATACTGAAAGGGTGGAAGAAAGGTAGGGTAGAAAGGGGGAAATGATTACAAGAATCTATATATAACCTCTTCCCTGGGGTATGTACGACAGGGAAGTAGGTGAAGGGAGACGACGAACAGTATACGATATAACAAAATAATAATCATTTATAAATTATCAAGAGTTCATGATGGAGGGGGAAGCAGGGAGGGGAAAAATGAGAAGCTGATCCCAAGGGCTCAAGTAGAAAGCAAATGCTTTGAGAATGATGAGGGCAACAAATGTACAAATGTGATTGACATACAATGGATATATGTATAGATTGTGATAAAAGCTACATAGCCCCAATAAAATGATTAAAAAAAAACAACTAGGGGGCTTAGCCCCGATGGCGTAGTGGTTGTGCGTGGGACTGCGGCCCACTGGGATGGAGGTTCGATTCCAGCTCCATGGAGCAAAGGCTGGGCCTCCTACTCCTACCACCTGAGGGCAGTGATGCCCCCCCCCTCAAAAAAACAACAACTAGGATCACCAATATGATGGTGTACCTCCAGTGCAATAGTGTATTAAGAATGAAATTTTATTTCTTGGCTTCTGCCTTAAGGCACTACCTGAATGCTATCAGGATGACATATCATACAAACATATCATATGAAGTGATGGATCTGTATTCTAAAAGAAAGGCTGAATAACCATTCTACTTTGTAGGATTCTAAAAAGACATGACAACTAACTGTGATACATGGCAGTGGATTTATTCCTGCACTGGGGAAAATACTATAAAAAGTATTATTTTTTTTTTTTAAAAAAGAGGGTATTATTGAAGTAATTGGTAAAATTGGAATTCATTCCAGTTAGGCTATGTAATAGGTAAAGGTATTTTATCAGTGTTAAAATTTCTCAATTGTACAGCTGCATTTTGTTATATATGAAAATACACACTGAAATGTAGATGAATAAAGCATCATGGTATATCCACCAAACTCTTTTTGGGGGGAGAATAAAAGAAGAATGCTAAAGCAGATGATAAATCTAGGTAAAAGAGGCACAGCTATTTTTTTTTTTTAATTTTTTTTTTTAACTTTTTTTTTTTTGGGGGGGGGGGGGGCATCACTGCTCTCCGGTGGTGGGAGTAGGAGGCCCAGCCCCACTGCTGGAATTGAACCTCTGTCCCAGTGGGCCGCAGTCCCGCACACAACCACTATGCCACCGGGGCTCAGCCCGAGGCACAGCTATTTTGCATACTTCTTGTGTCTATTCTGTAAGACTAAAATGATTTAAAAATAAGTAAAAATACAACGCAAAAATAAATCTGACCCATTGAAAACTTTCAAAATAAGTTAGCTATCATCATCATCATCATCAACAACAACAACATTCTCATTTAGGAACCTCTTGCATAGTTTCAAGCAAGAGATAGTGGGAGGCTTCATATCAGGCAACAGACACTGATAGTAAGTACAGAGAAGACAATGAGTATTTAAGCTAAAGGTAGATATTCTGCCACTCAGAAGGGAAGGACTCTTCATCTTAGTTTGCGATGTACCACTAAATATATGACACCACTTCATTTAGTATGTCCCAAGGCCAATTTTAAATGAGAGGGAGGAGCAGAGAAAGGAAGAACAATGAGACCTGCTCTGGGAGCATCCCAGAAAGGCATTCGGAAAGACATCTCCTCTTCCTGTTGCTGTATTCTTCATCTGGTTTCCAGCTCCATAACACCGAGTTTCATGCCTATGCCTCACTCCATTTCCAGAAGAATGTGAAAGCTCACTTGCTTTCAGGTTTACTTAAATCAGTGCTGTGCTTGAAAGTCAACACACACATACATAATTCACCTGTGACTGTGACACTGCATGACAGCTCAGGCAACATCCCCAAAGTGAGAATGAACGGAGAGCTACTCAGTAGATTATGTCATCTCAAAAAAAGTGTGTGTTAGTAGCTGGAAGCTTGTTTGAGTAAAGTGAGTTGGAACAGAGCTGGTTTTATTAAAGGTCTGTAGTATTTCCTGTTTCCTAAAAGAATGAAGCCCATGATGACTTTCTACTATCTGGAATTATTCTGTTTTCCTAAGCTAGCTATATACCAAGACTCAAATCCCTTTGGGCAACCCGTCATCCACCAATATACTATTCACTTTCCTTCCCCGATAGCTTTGCTCATGGTCTTATCTACTGGAGGAACATGTTTGTCCATCACTGTTTTATCCATCTTTTGAATGTCAATTAAAATGCCATTAGTTCTGGAAGCTTTTCATGATACTTTTTAGGAATAAGGAAGATATAACTTACTTTCTGTAAGTATTATCCGTATAGATGTTTGTATTTTTATATATTGTTTTTAGGTAGCATTGAGTCAGTTCAAACCCATAATACACTTATGCACAGCAGAGCGAAACACAATCCAGTCCTGCTGTATCCGCACAACTGTTCCACCCTTGGAGGCACAGTTTCATCCCAGATCCTTTAGAGTCTTCCTTTTCTTTGCAGTGTCTCTTTTTTGGGGGGGTAGGGGTGGGCATCACTGCCTCTGGTGGTCGTAGGTGCTCCCCAGTGCTGCTCCTGAGAGCCGTCGCTGGATTTGAACCACCAAGCCCACAGGCCGCAGTCCCGCACTCAACCACTTATGCCACTGGGGTTCAGCCCTGCAGTGTCTCTTCTTTAACAAACATAATGCCTTTCTCCTGGGACTGGTCTCTTTTGATTATATGTCCGAAGTATGTAAGAATTAATCTTGCTCTCCTTGCCTCTATGGAGCACTCTGATTATGCTTCTTGTAAGACCAATGCTTGGATTGTATCTGTAGCAGTTCAAAGTAATATCAGTATTCTCCACTTCCACAACTGAGATGCCTGGACCCTTCTTATTCAGTGTGCAACTTTCACATGTATATGAGGTAATGGAAAGTACCGTGGATTCGGTCTGGCCCACCTTAGCCCTCAGAACAACATCCTTACTTTTCAATATTCAAAAGTGGTCTTGTGCAGCAGATTTTTGTAATGCAATTGGTCTTTTGATCTCTTGAATGCTGCTTCCATGAGCATCGATTGTGGAAACAAAATCCTTGGCAACTTCAAGCCTTTCATTTATTATCATGTTACCTATTGGCCCACTTGTGAGGATTTGGGTCTTTATATTGAGTTAATCCAAACCGAAGGCTGAAATCCTTGATTTTCATCAGCAAATGCTTCAAGTCTTCTTCACTTTCAGCAAACAAAGTTGTGTCACCTCTGTGCTGCAGTTTGTTAATAAGCTTTCCTTCAATCCTGATGCCACATTCTTCTTCATAGAAGCCAGCTTCTCCCATGATTTGCTCAGTCTACAGATCGAATAAGTATGGCCAAAAGATAAAACCCTGTCGCACCCCTTTCCTGATTTAAAACTATAAAATATGCAAGCAACATGTTGCAGTAAGTAAACTTGCTGCATAAGATCTCTTTGGAATATTGAAAAACAAAGACATTACTTAGAGGACTAAAGGGTGCCTAACTCAAGCCAGGGTATTTCACATAGTCTCATATGTATGCAAAAGTTTGACATTGAATAAAGATGACTGAGGAAGAGTCAATGCATTTGAATTGTGGTGCTGGAGAAGGATATCAAAAGTACCATAGACTGCTATAAGCACAAACAAGTCTGCCTTTGAAGAAGTACTGCCAGCCTGCTCCTGATAGGTGAGAATGGTGAGACGGTGTCTTACATATGAGGGGGGCCCCCATATAACAGAATCTTTTTTCCCAAAATCTATGTGTGTAGCATTTTAACAAAACAACCATTTCACCTTGAAAGTACTCTCCATTACACTTAATACATTTTGTCAAATCTGTGATTCCATTCTTGGAAACATTTTTTCAAACTCATCTGTCTGGAAGGCTGATAGCCCTCCTTCATTTTTACCTTCACCTCTTCTATGTCCTCTGATCACTGTCCTTTCATATCCTTTCTCCTGGAGCACTGACATGGCTGCGTGAGCAGGTGCATTGTGGTGATAAAACCAGTCCCCCATCTGCCACAAGTCAGGCGTTTCTTGGTCGCACACTGTTTCACAAGCTTTTCAGTATCTCTAAATAGAAAGCTCGATTAACAGTCTGTCTGACCTGGTGGAATGGACTCCAAATGCACTACCGCCCTCATATAAAAACAAAAACAAATGAGCATCATCTTGATCTTTGCTTTCCTGTGTGGAGCTTTTTTTTGAACAAGGTGAAGATGGCGTCTTCCACTGGCTTGAGTGATGTGTGCTTTTAGGGTCGTAAGAAAAGCACCATGTCTCATCACCAGTAATGATCTGGTGGTGGGTAGGGGTTGGTGTGTATGTATGTGTGTGTGTGTGTGTGTGTGTGTGTGTGTGTGAGAGAGAGAGAGAGAGAGAGAGAGAGAGAGAGAGAGAGAGAGAGAGAACCTGGGTCACTTTGGAGCTGTCCTTTCAAAGCACGGCATCTCCTACTCAGCGCTCTTTTTCCTGGTCAGTCAGAACCTGGACACAATTTTCCCAGTGACCTTTCTCATTCCCAAATCTTCTGTTAAAATTCACTGAACCGAGCTTCCACGAGAGTCCAGATAACTTCTCCATCTCTTCAATAGTCCATCATCGTCGGTTTCTGAGCACAAGTGCTTGAATTGTGTGGACATTTTCATCAGTTTGGGAACATGATGGAAGTCCAAAACAAGGTCTGTCATCATTGGACATTGCACCTTGTTAGAAATGAAAAACCATTTGAGTTTTTCTCACAGCAATCTCCTTGTAAGCTGTGTTCAACATCACAAGAGTTTCTGCAGCATTTTTTCCCTGTACAGGGAACAAATTTCACAGCCACACGCTGTTCTCTTAAATCCACAATCACAAAAAAAAAAAATGAGGTTGAAGGGGAACTCTTTTTATGAAAAAATTCACTGTGACCAGAGAGAACCTTCCCAGGCAACACCACTGGGTGCACTAACTCAGCGCGCCATTGGCTGGATGCTCACCTAGTGAGAAAATGCATACTACAAAAGCTCTGCCCAGTGGACCTTTTCCATTTTTTTTTGGGGGGGGTGGGGAGCAGGAGATACCCTCATATTTTGGACACAACGTCAGGAGAGATTAGTCCCTGGAGAGGGACATCATGTTTGGGAAAATAGAGGGGCAGTTAAAAAGAACGAGTCCCTCAAGGAAGTGGATTGATACCGTGGCTGAAACCGTTGGTTCCAACCTCAGAGCTATTGTGAGCTTGGAGCAGGACCAGAGAGTGTTTCACTGTTGTGCTGAAGGTTGGAACTGACTTAAGGACACCTGAGAGCAGCAGCAACAACAGTAGTCCCTTGTTCTCTTCCCACACTGCCTCTTGATCCATGTACAAGCTCCCCATTAACACAACAAAGTGTTCTGGAATGCTCATTCTTTTCAAGGTTATTCATGGTTTGTTAGCATCTCCACAGTAGAATGGCTTTGCTTAGTCAATAGAAACACAAGTAGACATCTTTCTGAGAGTCTGTGCTTTGAATCAAGATCCGTTTGACATCAGCAGTGATAGCTCTTGATCCACTCCCTCTCTGAATCTAGCCTGAATTACTAGCAGTTCTAGATTACTGCTAGAATTACTGCTGCAACTGGGGTTGGATGACCCTAAGTAAAATGTTAGTAGTGTGTAATGTGACATCAATTATATTGTTTTATAGTTTGAGCATTCCGTTGGGTCGTTTTTCTTTGGAGAAAGCACAAATATGGATTTCTTCCAGTCAGTTGGCCACGCAGCTGTCTTTGGAATGTAAGAGCTTCCAGTGCTTCATTAGCTTTTCGAAACATTTCAATTGGTATGCTCTCAATTCCTCAAGCCTTGTTTTGGCTAATGCTTTCAGTAGAGTTTGAACGTCTTTCTTCAGCACCATTGGTTCTTGCTCATATTTTTTTATCCTGTAATGGTGGAATGTTGACAATTTTTTGTACAGTGTCTCTGTACAGTGTTTCCATCTCCTTCTGATGCTTCCTGCATAATTCAATATTTTGCACCTAGAATCTTTCAAAGTTTCAACTTGAGGCTTGAATTGTTTTCCCAATTTGTTTGTTTCAGATACCCTGGGCATGTTCTTCCCTTTTTCCCCCTTCTAATTCTAGGTCTTTGCACATGTCATTGTATTTGGCTGTGTCTTCTCAAACTCCCTTTTAAACTTTTCTATTCAATTTTTTGACTGCAGCATTTCTTCTACTTGATTTAGCTGCTCGCTCATTAAGAGCAAGTTCAGAGTCTCCTCTGACATCCGCATTGACTTCTTCTTTCCTTCCTGTCTTCTCAATGACCTTCTGCTTTCTTTACGAAGGATGCTCTTGATGTCCTCTCAGAGTTCATCAGGTCTCCTGTCATTGGTGTTCAATGCATCAAATCTGTTTTTGAGATGTATTGGCAATTCAGGTGGGATAGGTTCCAGGTCATATTTTGGGTCTCAAGGACTTGCTTTTGTGGATAAGCTTTTCCACAGTCAGCCCTGGCCTGCCTGGTTTGAACTCCTAATATTGAGCCTCACCCTCTCCTCTTCTTTCCACAGATGTAGTCAATTTGCTTTTTGCATATTCCCTGTGGAGAAATCCATGTCATCTTTTGTGTTGTTGAAAAATGGTATCTTCTATGAACGAATTGTTGGTTTTGTTATCTCCAGCTTCTTTTCTATCACTACATCCACATATTCTAACTGCCATTCCTTCCTTTATGTTTTCAATTTTTGGCATTTCAATCACCAGTAATCATCAATTCATCTTGATTGACATTTGATCAATTTTCAACCACAGCCATTGGTGTAATTCTTCAATTTCTTCATCTCTAGCTTTTGTTGGTGGTGGATAAATGTGGTTAATAGTTATATTGATTGGATTTCGTTGAATATGACTAGATATGATCCTATCACTGACAGAACTCTATTCATGATTGATTTTATAATGCCCTTTGACAATGAATACCATACCATTTCTCTTAACTATGTTATTCCTGGCATAGTAAATTATATGACCTGATTCAAAATGGCCAAAACTAGGGCATTTCAGCTTACTAAAGTCTAGGATATCGATCTCCATGTGTTCCATTTCATTTTTGATGATTGCCAATTTAAAAAGTCATTTTATTGGGGATTCATACAACCCCCATCACAATCCATCTATCCATCCATTGTACGCAAAGCACATTTGTCCACTTGTTGCCATCATCATTCTCAAAACATTTTCTTTCCACTTACGCCCCTGGTATCAGTTCCTCATATTGTCAATTTGCCTAGATTCATAGTTCCCACATTCTAAAGTCTGATCGTAAGCAGATTTTTGTAGCTGCTTGTCCTTGCCTTGAGTTATGCCCCATCAGCAAATTAAGATCTGGAAGGTCCCACTCCCTTATACTATAGTGAAATCACATGACCAAGGTTCCACATGGAGAAACCAGCCCCTCCTAGGTTATATTTTGAGTGTCCTCCGATTCTGCGACCCCTCCTCAGGCACTATCTGGGAACATGTTCTGCTTCCATTCATTTGACTTTCAGGATCTGACAATATTTTAAAGCTGTGCATAACGTTTTTTGCATCTCCTTCTGCTGAAGGTGGGGAGCCAGGTCCTCCTGGGTTGTCTGACTTGAGGCTGGAAGCTCCCCTGAAAGCTGTTCACTTTGGGTGACCCTGCTACATTTGAAATACCAGTGACACAGCTTCCAGCATCACAGCAGCACACAAGGCACCACAGTAAGAGGAACTGACTGACAAGTGATGACGCACACATATATGTGCATGAATAGATGTATAATAGATATGTATATCACCACACCTATGAATATACACATACTGTAATGTTCCTACAGAGCTTCTATGAGTTGGCTGTATGTATGGATGCTATCAGCTGGAACCAACACTATGGTGCTTAACCACAACATACATGAACATAGTGTCAGACAACTTCATCAAATTAGAGGACCATCACTACATTGTTTGTCTTCTCTTTGAATACCTGTGCCTTTAAAAGACTTGTAAGAACTAGGAAAGGAACTAATGCAGAAGCAGAAATGGTAAGGGTGGATTATTATTAAATTTCTAAATTGTTAAGGGTTTGTGAGGGAGGAAGGGGGGAGGAAATGAGGAGCTAATACTAAAGGCTCAAGTAGAGATAAAATGTTCTGAAAATGATGATGGCAGCACATGTGCAGATGTGCTCGACACAGCGGATGGATGGATGGATGGTGATGAGAGTTGTGCGAGCCCTCTGTACAATGATTTCTTTTTAATGGTAAAGGTTGCTCATTTGGAGGAACACATAGGCTCAGGCACACAGATATCTGAAAGACCTTGTAGGGGACACCTGCAACTACTGACAAATGCAACTCACTCCATTTTTAGAAACTTAGGGTCTATTCAGTTTCATGCCGTGTTAGATAGAGATAATACTGCTTGCATATAGAAACTTTATCTCTGGGTGATTTGCCTTTTCTTTCCTTAGAGGACTTAAAAAAAAATCCTTCTTCAGGGACAGACAAGTGGTCATCTGAGTGACATCATCAATAGAAGCATGGGTTTTAGAAGGTCTTCTTTGGGAAGTGACATAAGAAGGAGGTGTAACCCAATGTGCAAGATACTGAGTGCTAATAAGGCCATTTGAGTGATGGTAATTGGTAAGAAGGAAGACTTACACATTTAGCTAGAGACCCACCATCACACTCCAGGCAGATTGCCAGATAATGGCTAAAGACAGCATGTAACATAGCAAGAAAAGCATGTCCTTGGTGCTTTCATAGCCATGGAAGCCACTGGGGAGGGCTTAAAGAGATGTACCATTCTTTGATGAAAACTTTTACACTACTTTTTCTGTGACTTGAGTGAACACTTGCTATCAGAGCATGGGACTAAGAGGATCATATTTTAACAGAACACAGTCCTTTGGTCTATCTACTCATTGTACTTCCCCCAAATGTTGAGCAAATAAAGTCACAGAGTGGTAATTTTTTGAACCAGATCATCAACTGAATAGCACTTCTTGCTTTTGACTACAGTATAGAATTTTTTAACCTTGAGGATGACAATGTCATGAGAAAGGCACTTTAGATTTTTTGCATCCCCACAACATTAGGTTGTACACAATGAAATTCCAGAAGAGAGCCACAACTTCTTGTTAAGGAAATGTCTGTTATCAATTTAATCATTAAAACTAGTCAATGTTGATGCCCTTGTGTGCCGAATCTTTAAAATGGCACAAGCCAACCTAGACTCTTGTATTGTAGTGGCATATCACATGTTCTCTGCTGCTTTCCAATGGGGTCTACCCAAAACTTGCACTAGTTTTGTGAATAAGTCCGTTAAAATAATTGTTTGACTAAACTGGTAGGTCATTGCCACTTTGCAGACTGAAATGCTGAAGGAAGTTGGAAGACATGAACTTGTGTTTTCCCCTGGGCTACTTAATACCTCAAAGTGTGGTTACTCTTTTCTCCTGTAAAATGGATACTTCTTTAAATGACTTACTGTAGTAATTAGAAGGAATCCATGAAAAGCAGTGCGTATAACAGACACCTAATAGTGCTTATTGTAAATGTCATGATTCTTCTTATTAGATATTAAAAGTTCAAGATATTTTAAAGACACTAAGCAATTAATTATTGTGATCTGTGGCTTTTTGAGTAAAAAAATCTCTGGCACAGTTAAAAAAACACACCAAACTTTAATATAATGGGAGTAGACAGTTTAAAGCTAGATTAATCCCAGTTGTCAGGCAGCTTAGCTAGCAAGCAAGCAATCTATTTTACTTTATTTTTTACTTGCCTTCACTTTTAATATCCAGACCTTTTAGTTTGAGTGGTTTTACGGAATATTTTTAGTAAATAGCTGATCTAACTGATATTCTGCTAATGGTAAAAATTGAGTATCCGAATGATAGTGATTGAAGAGGGGGAAGGCTGGTGGTTTTAGCTCAACATTTTATGAACTGGATTGGAAATGAAATAAAGGCTGCAGTCTTATTGGTCCATTCCTCTATACATACTGGCAATGTAAAGATTGGAATTGAAAACAAAACACTCGGCTGAGCCCCGGTGGCATAGTGGTTGTGTGCAGGACTGCGGCCCACAGGGTTGGCGGTTCAAATCCAGCAGCAGCTCTCCAGGAGCAAGGCTGGGCTTCCTACTCCCACCAGGGCAGTGATCACACACACACACACACACACACACACACACAAATAACACTATACAGACATGAGAAAAAACTGAAAAATTGCCTGTTTTTGCCAGGAAAGAAAAGTGGCAGATAATGTGGAGGCTCACCTTGCACCAATGCATTTGGCTTTCTGACCTTCTGATCTGGATTAGTTGCCGGTGCCATTAGCATCTTTAAAGTGACCATTTGGTGGCGATTTGGCATCGCAGTTGTGCTGTCAAAGGGCTATTCTTCTTGGCAATAAGGGAAGTCGGGGAGAGCGAAGAAAACCACTGGGTCTTGAAAGCTGAAACATCCCAAACTGGAGAGTCAGTTTCTTGGCAGAAGTCCAGCTCCTTTTTCTCTAGGCGTTTGCATCGTGGCACTGAAAAAGGAAAAGGTGGGCTGTGCACAGACCGCTGCAATGCGGGGGCCCAAATACCAAGGGAATACACAGCCTCAAAGCTGTGATGGTATTTGGGGGCTATTTTTGAGAGCACATTGAGTTTTCATTGATCACACTGTTAATTCACATGTGAAGGGATGTGCGTCCCATTAAAAATAAGCATGCTGCTTATTTTGAAGCAAATTATTATCAAATGACTACGCTTCAAAACATTTCTTAATTTCAATTTGAAGTGAAGTCATTTGAATTTGAAGCATATGCCTTTGCTAAATTGATGCCAAAAACAGAAGACAACTTAATTTTTGCATTCACTGCTTGCAAAACTGTTGATTCAATATGTGACGGGAAGGGTAAGTTCTGACATTAAGTCTTTATTTACTGAGCCTCGGGGTGACCCAGAGTCATGATCACGAGTGAGCTTTCACTTCAGAAAGACACGGTAAAATCAAAACTCAGCCCACAGCCATTGAGTAGATACCACCGCAGAATGACCCTTCAGGGGTCTGTTACATTGATCCCAAGGAAGCGTTCAAGTTGCCTGTGAGTTGCATCTGTAATCTGGGGCTAACTAAAGATTTGAATAACTTAGTGATGAATCAACAATGCAAAAATAAAGGATATTTATTAATGTGGATAGCATTATACTAAAATAAACAAACAAAAAAACGCCAAACTCACTGCCATCGTCAATTATGACATACTGCCTCCATATAGAATTTCTGAGGATTTGCAAATATTTGTGGAAGCCTCATCCTTCCACTTGTGAAGCACCTGGTGGGTTTGACCCTCCAAACTTGCAGCCAGCAATCCAGTGCTTGCCCCACAGAACCAGCAATGCTCTCTTAGCACTATAAAGTGGTAAGTCCCTATAAAATTTCTGCCAAATAATACTTGATGAGAATTTATCTCCATATGTGTGCAATTCAACGTCATGGGCGTCCAGTGTGCACACATTTCCCTCCTGATGTGTTCTCTAAATGAGACCGTAGGGTTTTTGAGGTCCTTTCATCCCTGGTTCTTCACATGGTAGGGGCAATTTTTTGGATTATTCTGTTACCATTTTATTATTATTACTATTATTATTATCACAGTGCTATGGAAAGAATCCCAAACAACATAAATATACCATGGATAAAAAGCTTCCTTCTATTTCTGATCCTCAGGGATATTTCCCTGATAGATATTGTTAGCATCTATAATGTACCATCCTAAGTGTATCTAGCATATTTTAGTGTACAGGGACACCCATACGTATCCTTAAGAAGATTATCCCAGTAACCACTCCAAGCCCCAAATTCATGCATATACAAGTCCCTTACATAAAATGATGTTGTATTTGCATGTAATCTTACACATCTTCTGTATACTT
>PVJH01038860.1:0-16848 GCA_004026705.1 Nesogale talazaci
ATGAGGAAGAAGCACACCAGCCTCCTGTGTGATTGTGAGGCGTCTATGGAATCAGGCATCAAAGACCCAGAGCAAAAACTCATAATGTGACTGGAGGGGGAGGGAGGAAGTGTGGAGTGGAGGCACAAAGCCAATCTGTACGCAATTGGACATCCCCTTACAGAAGGGTCACGGGGAGAAGCAGGGCAGTCAGGGTGCAGCATAGCAACGATGAAACAGATAGCTGTCCTGTTTCTTTTAGTGCTTCCTCTCCCCGCCTCTCCCCGCCCACTATCATGACCCTAATTCTACCTTCCAAATCTGACTAGACCAGAGCATGTACATGGGCACAGCTGAAAGCACAGGGAATATAGAACAAATGAAATCCTCAGGACCGATATCAAGAGTAGCCGTGCCAGGAAGGTAATGGGAAGATGAAGGGAGAACGGGGGAACTGATCACAATGATTACCTATACCCCCTCCCAGGGGGATGGACAACAGAAAAGAGGGTAAAAGGCGAAATCGGACAGTGCAAGACATGAAAAAATAATAATTTATAAATTATCAAGGGGTCATAAGGGAGGAAGGAAAAAATGAGAAGCCGATACCAAGGGTTCAAGTAGAACAAAAATGCTTTGAAAAACGATGATGGTGGGCTGAGCCAGGGTGGCGTAGTGGTTGTGCGCCGGCCTGCGGCCCACCGGGATGGAGGTTCAATTCCAGCAGCAGCTCCACAGGAGCAAAGGCTGGGCCTCCTACTCCCACCACCAGAGGGCAGTGATGCCAAAAAACAAAAACGATGATGGCAACATATGTACACATATGCTTGAGACAATGGATGGGTAGATGGATTGTGATAAGAACTGTAGAGTCCCTGATAAAATGCCTTTTTTTAAAAAAAAAATCTATATGTGAAGACATAAATGAGAAGAATCAATAAATTGTAATTCAGAAAAGAAAAGAGGGCTCCCATGCCTGACCCCAGGGACAAACCCTCCTGAATGAGTGCCTCAGAACCGGTGGGAGGACACGGGGCTCTGCGAGACCCCCACAGATGGCGCCTCCAGACAGGACTTCCTGCTGGGGAGGACATGGTGGCCAGTGCTCATGGGATAGCGTCTCCTTGACTCCGACTCCCGGGGATCCCCCGGGACAGAGTGCTACTGTGTCCTGGGGAGCAGAAAGCCTCATCTCTCCCCTGGGCCGGCCGCTGTTCCCACACTGGGATTCCGTACAAACTCTGGTTTCTGAGTAGGGCCTTATTGGCGGTGTCTACTCAGGGCGGCATTTCTGGATGTGGCTATGTTAGCACTGGCTTTCCACCTTGATCTACAGTCCTGTGTCCTCTAGAGAGGCGGAGGGTGTAGTCTGGGGCCCATCATAAACTCTGGCCCCCACACCGCAGTCATCACACCTGCCCTTTGAAGGGTGGCGTGGGAGTCTACTGTATTGAGGAAATAACTTTCTCACCCTGTTAGGAGTTCATCAGAATGTATTTACATAATGGCATCATTGCCACCAACAAACACCCGCCCTTGTTCCCCAAAGCACCTCCAAACGTGTCCCCTGCAGACGAGGCGCAAAAGGACAGAAGTTTTCCCTCAGTCACTGGGTGCCCACTCAGAGCCAGGGAGGGAGGGAACAGAATGTACAAAAGACACAAAACCCCAACTCTGCAAAATTGACATGCCAGTGGCTGAGAAAGACAAAGGGAAAACTCTTGTCCAAAAGTGACATGGGGAAAAGAAAGGCAGAAGGTGCAGCTGAGCTGGGGGTGAGATGACAGGGGCAGACCGGCCGGGCTGAGCGGGGCCCATGGCCATAGAAGGCAGGCCCTGGACAGAGGGGACAGGAGAGACCTGAGCTGCAGTCAGGGAGCCCCGGTGGCTGGGAGGAGGGGAGGAATTAAAACAGAGACACTGTTCAAGTCTCAGCGTGACTGCTGGGCCCAGAGGGAGGAGGTAAGGGCCAACCCAAGGCTCCAGAACACCAGGGCAGCTCCTGGTGGAGGCCTCCCGAGAGGACACAAAACCAGGGCCCAGATCCCCCAGACAGGGGCTTGGTAAACCTGGAATAAGGCCAGGGTCCAACCGTGCGGTTTCCTAAGTCAGCCAGTCTACGGCCCGGGCACTGACCGGGGAGGCGGGGGTGGTGGCGGTAGCCGTGCACTCGGAAAAGCTTACTTACAACAGATCTGGCTGGGAGGGGGCTCTGGCCACCAAGCCGGAGTTGGCTGTCCAGTTTGGTATGCTTCAAAGCAACAATTCAAACACCGGTAACCAGAAATAGAGGGAAGACACACCTGCCGCCCCGAACTGGAAAATTCCATGGAGTTCTCCTCTGCAAAGGCCTCTGCCATTTCCTTCCATCTCCCCTGCCCGGGCCAAAAGAGACTTTCATTTCTACCTGCCTCCCTGCTAATTTAGCCCAGGCTGCTCTCTCAACCTGAAGTCCTTTCCTCGCACACCCTCACCTGTTCATCAGCTCCGGAAGCAAGACGATACTGAGGACTCACATGCCAGGAGGAATGGGGGGGTGGGTTGGGGTGGGGGGGCTGCTGAGGCGGTCATTCAAAGGGATGCTAACTGGTGTGGTTTGAGAGATGAGATTACAGCAGTTCCGAGGAGCTAGTAAGCACCCAGGGGGCGTCGTCAATAAGGCGTCTTGGGGATGCTACGTCGTGGGTTCAGACCCAGCACTCAGCCTTGGAAACCTTCTGGGTCAGGTCTATCCTGTCCTGGAGGCTTATTATGAATCGGAACCAGGGTTGGATGGGGGATTTTTCTTTTTTTAAATCAGAGAGCTCTGGTTTCGAATGTTAGCTGGCTGTCTTAAGTGCCTCGGCAAGACTGGCAAACTCACACGGCTAAATTTAGGGAAAGATGGCGCTCCGCCCCCACTGTATGGAAATGAGGGGAAAACGCTGCTTCTGACACAGATGGGCAGCTGTCTCCGAGAGCAGAACTGAACGCTTTGTCAGGTGGAAGCACACGGGGTCTTGGTCTGGAGTGAAACCGGTTCTGGTCAGGGTCGAGCAGCCTGGGGAGCCCTCGCTCACAACCCCTTCCCACAATCCTTCACCTGACAGCTTTGTCCGCCAGCACCCAGCCCTGCCCCTGCACCCGGGCTCCCACTGCCGTCCTCAATTGCCTGGGAGAGATCAGAAACGTGTGCACGCCCACCAGAGTTAATTCAATCTTTTTTAATTCACAAAATGCCCGAAGCCCCTCACAGGTATCACAAGACAGTGGCCATTTCACCATGTTTACATCTGCCGTTCAGGGACATGGATTACAGTCACCCAGCTGTGCACCATCACCAATCCCCCTTCCAGATGGTCCCCACGCTCTCAACAGTGGCTCCCTGCCCCTTGAACAATGGCTTCCTTCTCAGCCCTTCCGCCCCAGTAACCGCTAATAAACTCTGGTCTCCAGGCACGGCCTATGCGCGAGAGTTAATCCAAGTGGACTGGGATCGTAGGGTAGCTAATGTGTGCAAAAGCATATTTCCAACCAACTCACCTCCCACCATTTTCCCAACTTTCCTGTCTCCCTCAAAGACACATCAACCCCCAACCCCCCCACCCACCCTCTACCAGAAGTGTCTAGCACACAAGTTCCCAAACTTATCTGGTCTGCCACCCACTTTTGAAAAGAATTTAAAAAAAACACACACACCCCAACTCTTCAGCAGCCCCCTGGCAATGAAAAACGTGTGTACTACAGTCTATCCTCCAGGGCAAAATGACACTTCCTGCTTTTAGTGCCCCCACCCCCACCCCCCATCGGGGTCCAGTGCCCCTCAGGGGGGTTACTACCCATTTTCAGAACCATTGGTCTCATGAGCCTCTTCTTTATTTCCCACCTCCCTTTCTTTTGAGACCATCCTCTCATCTCCTGGGTGCAGCCTCCCTCTAATCCCTAAGTGACTGGTGCAATGCATTGCTTCCATGTGGCCCTTCGAGCCAAGGAAGGTCTTATAACACGAATGCCAAATAACTGGGTGGGGCTATGCAAATGAAGTGCATAGTCTCCTGCACGCCCACCAAGGGCATGAGACAGCTTGTTAATAATGCAAATAAGGCACAGAGAACAGTGTGTCGTAGCTGTTCCGCTGCCACGTTGGTTCTGACTGGGAGACTAGGCACAAGAGAAGGAAACGTGGCCCAGTCGGGCGCCCACTCCCAGGGACGACGTTGAGCCCTCACTGCCACAGCCACTTTGCCCACCTGTCTCCCCACGGTCTCCCTCTTCTTCACGGTTCCTCCACTATACTCTCCAGGGACTGGTCTCTCTTGAAAATCTGTCCACATTTCGGGATCTTTGCTTCCAAGGGGCCTTCTGGATGGATTTCTTTCAAGACAGATTTGTCTGTCTTTTTTGGGGGGAGGGCATCACTGCCCTCCGGTGGGAGTGGGAGCTACCCAGCCTTGCTCCTGGGCAGCTGCTGCTGGATTTGAACCGCCAAGCCATGGGCCGCAGTCCCGCACTCAACCACTACGCCACTGGGGCTCAGTCCTTGTCTGTCTTCTTAACTCCCTGGTACCTTCAATATTGTTGACCAGCCCTGCAACCCAAACACATCAACTCTTCTTCAGTCTTTCATATTCAATGTCCAACTTTTACATGCAGATGAGGCAACTGAACATATCATGGCTTCTGGGTAAAGGGTGACAGAGGACAATGTAAGATATGAAAATAATAATCTATAATTTATCAAGGATTCAGGAGGGATGGGGGTGGATGAGGAGCTGATACCAAGGGCTCAAGTAGAAAGGAAATGCTTTGAGAAGGATGAGGGTAACGTCATGTACAAAGCCATGACACAATGGCTAAATGGATAAATGGATTGTGATGAGATGGAAGAGCCCCCAATAAAAGTATTTAATAATAATAAACATAGAAAACATCATGGCTTGGGGGGCGCCTTAGTCCTCAAAGAGACATCCTTGCGCTTCAACATTTTAAAGAGGTCTCCTGCAGATTACCCACGGCAGCACATGCCCTGTTCGCCCGTCTGCTGCTTCCATGAGCACGGATTGTGGATTTAAGCAAGAGGCGATCACTGACAACCTCCATCTTTCATCACGTACCGTGTTACCTACTGGCCCCGCTGTGAGGAAGTCTGTCCTCTACCCGGAGTCCATCCTGAAGGCTCCATTCCAGCCCTCCTTGCTGCAGGAGACCATGCAAACACAGTGCCCTGTGAGGGGACTGGCCAGTCTTGCCATGCAGCAGGCTTACAATGAGCTGGCGCCAGGAGTGAAGAGGGGGAGTCTCACCACGACCGTGAGCAAGAGATGGAGTGACGCCTATCCTTTGGGCCAGGGTTCCTGTGCTGGACCTCCAAGAAATGGAGAATGTGGGGCCACACGGGAGGCAGCAGCGGCAGATACGCAGAGGCAGCAAGGCCTGGAGACCAGCAGGACACAGTGCAGTGCCAGACTGCTGAACACCTTTGGCCCCGAGGTTTCCTGGCAGAGGCGGTACCTTCCAGGCGTCCTCACAACTCAGTGGAGCAGGACGGCCAGCTCAGGAAGTCAAGAGAGAGAGAGAGAGAGAGAGAGAAAGAGAGAGAGAGAGAGAGAGAGAGCTGCAGGCCAGCACAGTGGAGATGAGGCTGTTCTGGTCAGGGAACTGTATCCTGAGTCATTTCTGACCCTGAATGTGTAACCTGTTTCTTTTGAATCCTATCAGCATGAGCCAAGTCTGTGACTGCTGTGTGGCCATCGACAGGTTAGGGAACCCAGCAGAGAAGTCGGGGCTGCCGAGGGTGAGGTGGAGGCGGCTGTGTGAGAATGGGTCAAAAGGTTGGAAAAGGGGTGGCGTGTCGGACCCCGTTGGCCTCCTGGGAATCAGGTCCGGGCAAATGCTGACGGTGATTCTCCCTCCCTCCTTGTGACGCCGGATGTCACACGCTGCCCTTACCAAAGGCGAAGTTACTCACATCACAGGTAAGAGTATGTTCGGCCACTGGAGGAAACACATTGGCGTACGCCCTCTCACAGGCGTGCAGGATGGCGACAAGGTGCTCAGTGAGAAAGATGCAAAAAGTCAGATTGCCTGAGGGTTTCACTTGTGAAGCAACATGTATGTAAATGTTTCTCTGTAATATATGAGAATAGAGAAAAATATGAAAGAATCTATGCATGAGGTAGCTGGGGGGGGGGGGGAGGGGCAAGGATGCAGACAGAGAAAGGGAGAAACGAGGCAAGCACAAGAGAGACCAAAAAAAGTATAAAATACCCCCAGATGAGGGCGCTTCAAAAGTTCATGGAATAAAGGTAACGGGACTTTCCCACACATGATATGATCCTTAATCTTTCCTTTTTTTTTTTTTTTTTTTAATGAGTTCAAGATAATACTGACAAACTCAACTGTATGGGATGTGAGAATGTTCTCTTCGTTCAGAGAGGATATTTTAAAACCCATGTGCACGTTGTCTGCCACTCTGCCAGGGAACAGGCACAGGGGCACCCCCGCTCCCGGGCCGCACGGGCTGGTCTGAGTGGCTTGATGACACTGTGTGACCTCTGAGGCTGGTTAAGAAAAGCGGACCAGCTTCCACCTGGCGCTCGCTCTCAGGCATTTGCCCTTGGAAGCCAGCCAGCCGACTGCGGGGATGCCAGGCAGCCACGTGACAAGGCCACCTACAAGTGTTCCAGCTGCAGCAGTTCTCAACCTGTGGGTTACGACCCATTTGGGGGTCAAGCGACCCTTTCACAGGGCTCACCTGATTCATAACAGTAGCAAAGTTACAGTGAAGTAGCAACGAAAATGATTTTATGTTGGGGGGGGGGGGGTCACCACCACGTGAGGACCCGTTTCCAAGGGTCTTGACATAGGAAAGTTGAGAACCACTGGTCTACTGACATCCAGCCACATGCACTCAGCCTGGAGGGAACTGGAGCCCCCCACCTGACGCTGAGCCCGGCGGGAAGCTCCCCCTGCCCCACTGTGCCCGAATCGCAGATTCAGGTGCAGAATAACACCGACCTTGCTTGAAGCACCGATGTTTTAAAGCAGTGGTTCTCAACCTTCCTAATGCCACGGTCCTTTCACGTGGTGACCTCCGACCATAAAATTATCTTCGTTGCTACTTCACAACTGTCATTTTGCTACTGGCAACTCCTGGGAAAGGGCTGTTCGATCCCCAAGGGGGTCCCGACCCGCAGGTTGAGAACCACTATTTCAGAGGCTCAGCTATTTTGTGTTTCATATACACACAGGGAGCTCGGTGGGGAGAATACGATTTGAGAGTTGTACAGGGGAAACTGGGCTGCTTCTCTTGCTTCACGCTTTCCACCTGTGTTGTCTTGGGAGCTGGGCTGAGGGAGCTCACACTCACCTCTTCATGCTTCCACTAGCAGGAGTGCAAAGGCACAGGGCCGCACGTGTGGCCGGGAGGAGGTGGCTTGCGGCAGTTTGGAAAACGGTTACACAGAGCAAATAAGAAAATTAAATGAGCAACTACATTAAAAGATCGTGGCACTCAGGCTTTTCACTTGAGGAGAATGTACTTACACACATGGAAAGGGGGAGCCTGGGGATGACTCCCCTGCTATTTGATGGAATTCGGGGGTTGAACTCTGGCTGCGCCACATTCCTGGACATGTTCACTTCCCGCTCTGAGCCTCTCTGATACTTAGATTGCACGGAGGCATCAATTAGAATCGCACCTGGTATCTATTAAGCACCTGCTGTGTGCCCTGGAGTCCACCGTCACCGAGTGACCCACTTTGGCAGAATAGAACTGTTCCATGGGGTGTCTTGGGTTGTAGACATTTGGAAGGAAGTCGCCAGGTCTTTGCTTCCAGAGAACAGCTGGGGGGTTCGAATCCCTGACCTTGCAGTCAATAGCCCAGGGCTGAGCCACAGCGCCGCCCTCGAGGCCTCCCCTGCTTGTGAAACAAAACTAAACATGGGAAGCTGGCCCCGAGGGGAAGTCACACTCCAGGGCTCCACCGTGACCCACCTTCCTCAGGTCACAAGAATGAATACCCTGAAGGATAACCCAACCAAAGGAACGGTTCCACGGGGAGCCGTTCACAGCAGGGATTCAACAGGTACTCTCTAAAGGCCCTTCTCGCCTGTGGCCTTTTTTGTGCCTCTCCCAAAATATATAGCTTTGATTAAGACGAGCAAAAAGAAGCAAACTATCCAGAAGAATATTAAAACCGGGGGAGCCTAATGAAATGTTGGAACAGTCAACAAGAAACTCAAAGAAGCATCAGCCTGTGTCTAGGAGGTCAGCACTAGAGGGACGTGTAGAGGCGGAGGGAGGGGGCGTGGACTAGATACGCACTGTTAATATGCTATTGTCCCCCCACCTCCCACCGCATCACTACCCCGGTGGAAGTAAGAAGCCCAGCCTTGCTCCTGGAGAGCTGCTGCTGGATTTGAACCGTCAACCCTGTGGGCCGCAGTCCGTTAATATGCTATTGTTGCCGGGTGCCATCTAGAGGGAGGAGGCCAGGGAGAGCCGTGTCCATGTGAAGTGTCGCCAAAGAACAGAGCAAAACCCGGCCGGGTCCTCACCGCCCTCCCGAGGTGTGCTCGAGCCTGCGCTGCAGCTGCTGTGCCTACCCATCTCGCCGAGGCCCTTCCTCCTCTTGGCTGGCCCTGTTCTGCACCAAACATGGTGTGGTTTCCCAGGAAAGGCCGCTCCTGAGAGAGCGCTCTGTCTGGTGGCAAAGTGTGCTGGCATGGCAAAGTCGGCAGTTGGGAGTCCACCGGCCTTCCTGCAGAAGGAACACGAAGGTTTCTGCTCCTAAAAGATGCATCGCCTCAGGAACCCAGAGACCGTTCCGCTCTGTCCTGCGGGGTCCCTACGAGCCAGATTTGCCTCAGGGACAGTCACGGGAGTGTGAAGTCCCTCCTGATAATGTGCCCAAAGTATCTGAGGCAAAGTCTTGCCCCGCTTGATTCGAAGGAGCATTCTGGGCTGTGCTTCTTCCAAAGAGATTTGTTTGGTCTGAAATCCTGGGTACCTTCAATATTCGTCACCCTCATAATGCAAATGCACCAATTCTTCCCAGGTCTTCCCTTTGCCCTGTCCAACTTCCATACCTGTATGAGGTGACTGAAAAGCCCATCGTGTGACTCAGGGGCACCTTCGTCCTCAAAGTGGCATCTCTGTCTCTTAACTTTAAAGAGGTTTTTTGCCGCAAATACACCCAGTGCAATATATTGATTTCTTAACTGCTGCTTCCATGGGTTCTGATTGTGGATTCCAGTAAGAGGAAGTTCTTGACAACCGCAGCATGTGCTTGGTTTATTGTCGTGCTGATTCTTGATTCTTTGTGACGATTTTTGCTTTCTTTACCTTGAGTTGTAAGTCCTAGTAGAATAGTAGGGTAAGTGTTGGGCTACTAACCGCAAGGTTGGTGGTTCCATCCCACCAGCCTCCGCATAGGAGGCAGAGGAGGCTATCTGAATGCACAGAGATTTATAGTCTCAGCATCTCCAAAGGGCAGTTTTCTACTCTATTCTGCAGGGCCACTATGAGCCAGAATCAAGTCGACAACGGTGGCTTTTATTTATGCTGAGTTGTAGTCCACACTGGGGGTCTCTTTGCTTTTGGCAAGCAAGGCTGTTTCATAACACATCGGTATTATCTATTCTGTATGAGATTGGCAAAGACGGCCTCCTTCCTCCCTCTCACTTTACAGAGCAAGGTCTCATCATCTTTTTATCTAGTAACAGGTCGGAGAGAAGAACAGAATGAATATGAATGAGGGCTTCAGTGTTACAATGTACCACCCTTAATCCAAGGGAGCTTTGGTGCCACAGTGGCTAAAGAGCGTGGCTGCTAACCCAAAGGTCAGAAGTTTGAATCCACGAGCCACTCCTCAGAAGGAAGAAGCACCCATCTGCTCCCACAAAGAACTACCCCCCACCAAAAAAAGTCTGCTCCCTTGGCATGCGAGTCCTCTGGGTTTTCAGCCTCACAGCAGTGTTCTCATGCAATATGTGCCTGCTTGTGCCTGACCCACTTCACCCAGCACGGTCCTCTCCCGCTTCGTCCATGTCATGAGGTGCTGTGGGGTTTCATCACTGGTTTTAGGGGATGCACAGTATTCCATTGTGTACATGTACCAAGTCCTTTCTCTGTGCATCCAATGACGCCCCTGTGGGCTGTTTCCAGGCTGACCAGGGCTACCGTCTGGACTCTAGGCCTTCAGTTCCGCCTCGCTGGCCTGGACTCACTTGCCCTGTGTCTTCGCGTGACCATGGTCGGTTGGAGCTGATGGAGAGAGTTCTTGGATAAAGGGACCAGATTTTAAGTGGGACACCACTGACTGGGGGGAGTGGAGGTTCTGGATTACAAATCTGGTCTATATGGAGCAACAAAAATGTTTATGGAGGGGCTGAGCCCCAGTGGCGTAGTGGTTGTGCGCGGGACTGCGACCCACTGGGACGGAGGTTCAATTCCAGCAGTGGGGCTGGGCCTCCTACTCCCACCACCGGAGAGCAGTGATGCCCAAAAAACAAAACAAAACAAAACAAAAATGTTTATGGAAGGCAGTATTGTAATGTACTTATTTTCATCTTAAAACACCGTGGGACATTGTTAAATTGTTAAAAAAGCGGGACGTTTGGTCACTGTGTTCTTGGGGAGAGTGGACACTCAAGGCAGCACGCTTTACTAACTCCTGTTCGGTTTGAAAATGGCTTCAGGGTACAGCTGGGCTTCGAGGTATCAAAGCTACCAGTTGTGAACCAGAAAATGCAAATGTGTAAGGGACGCTTGGGGCGCTGGAACTCAAGAGCTTTCCCTGGTCTGCCACGTGCTCCACCTTTGTCAAGGCAGTTTCCCACGTCTCGACCTCACTCTAGGGGAACACGTCACGTTCCTGCACTAACTGGTGTCGGCCCTACAGCTGGGTTGCGGTACATCATCTCCAAACACGACTGTGGGGTGGGGGAGGCAGGGGAAAAAAGAAAGACGTAGCATTCAAACTACTGACGGACGCAAACACCTCCCTGGATGCGGTCCCGAGCAGGAAGGCTCAGGACCACGCCTTCCTGAGAGCGCCCAGCCAATCCGGGCCAACACGGTTTATCCACTTTCTATTCTGACCACTTCCCCCCCACACGCCCCCCAGCACCATCCCCCCACCCCGCCTGGGGTCTTCCCAGCTTGCGAGCATCCATCCAAGATAGACTTGCCTAGAGATTTTCTCTTCATCCTCAAAGCCTCTCTAGGCAGCAGACACTGGGAAACACGTCAAGTGGTCATTATCTGGTTCCCTTTGACAAGCAGAATCAATACCTGAGAATCCCGACAGCCTAGTCTCCGCACCCAAGCTCTGGAAAGTAAAAGCCGCTTCCTGTGAGGAGGCTATGGCGACAGGAACTGTGCCTGGAGGGCTCAGATCAGGTTGATGCAGCGACTTGGGGGCGTCCCCTTGATAAGGCAGCCTCCAATCCTGGTGTAAATGGACCATTAGGAAAATCAGGAATCCGACACCCAAGGCTTTTCTATAGTCTGCTAAGCTGTACAAGGCGTTTACGGGTCCCTGGTTGCAGCTGTCCTTTCTCAGTAAACCCGGTAGCCAGCTGCACAGTTCATTTTCTTTCTGTCTTCCTTTCCCTTTCGATAAGAAGATTGAGGCTCAGAGGCACTGGGCATTGTTTTGCTACAGGAAATGACCGACTAAGGTCGCCCTCTCCCATAGGCCTGGGCAAGAAATCTGTGGACTTTTGGTAATTTTTTTTTTTTTGCGGGCATCACTGCCCCCTGGTGGGAGTAGGAGGCCCAGCCTTGCTCCTGGAGAAATGCTGCTGGATTTGAACCGCCAACCCTGTGGGCCTCAGTCCTGCACACAACCACTGGGCCACTGGGATTCAGCCCCTTTGGTAATTTTTAAACAGGTCATCACGTGCTCATCTGTAAATTCCAGTTGAAAATGAAGAAAACTCACACTCCACAAGAGGGAGGCCAACCTGAACTGAGAAGCCATCTCAAGAAGAGAGTTGACACACACGGAATGTTCATGGTGGAAGCCAGACAAGCCATGGAAGGACATCGAGGCCATGCTAAGTGATGAGGACAAAAGGTCTTTCAAAAGACGGGAAAGAGAGAACGTGCAAAGCACAGCGTGGATGGGGGAAGAGACTGGAAGGTGCTCTTGCATGGAGACTAACCAGAGTGAAGGGGGAAATGGCCAGGTGAAAAGGGCCACAGAGATGACAAAGGGCAGCTCAAGAAGGGAAGGTATTAATTATAATGAGAAGAAGAGACTTAGCCAGAAACGTCAAAGGATGAGCACGCTCAGCATTTCTCAAGCTCAAAGAACTGAAGAAAAAAAGCCAGTTGCCATAATGAAGGGCTCTTTGGGTAAAAATATTGACTGATGCAGGGAGTCTCAAAAGTAGATGGAAAAAATATATATACTAAAAATTGAAAAATGTTCAACGTTTCAGGAAGTAGTGCAGCATCAAAAATCCCTGGTCCTGAAGGGGGAAGTCCAAGTCGTCCTGAAGGTGGTGGTGAAAACAAAATTCCGACAACGGACAGAATAACAATTCACTCACATAGTCTATCAAGAAATGGGGAAGACCTACCTGACCAAGCAACGGAAAAGGATCCAGATTTGTGCCCATCCCAAACAAAGGGAGATATGTCAGAAAGCATATCAAGTAAGGGCCAATTACATCACGCACAAGTCAAATTTTGCTAGAGGCAAGTGAAAAAAAACAAAACAAAACAATTGCAGATGTAAACCAGTAGGGAACTTCCAGGAATGGAACATGGATGCAGAAGGGGATGGGGAGGAGGAAAATCACTGCAGATGTTGCCTAAGTGCTGGCCAGAGCAGAGAACACCAGGAAGACGTTATCTGTGGTTTGTTGACTCAAAGGCCTTGGACTGCGTGGATCATAACAAATATGGTTAACCCTGTGAAGGATGGGGATTTCAGCACCCTTCATCGTGCTGTGCGGAGCCTGTACACTGACCAACACCCTGTACATAGAAGAAAGGGATAGTATGTGGCTTAAAATCCAGAAAGATGCAGACCATGGTCGTATCCTTTTATCAAACCCAATCTCTACACCGGGCAAATAATCAGAGAGACTGGATTATATGAAGAAGAATGAAGCATCAGAATTAGAAGAATACTTATTAACAACCTGCAATGTGCAGATAAGAAAACCTTGTTTGTGGAAAGTAGAGAGGATTTGAAACATTTGAGAATGAAGGTTCAAGACTGTAGCCTGGCCCCTCCTGCCAGAAGAATTTATTTTAGAGGACATCACTGAAACGGCAGCTCGGAGGGAAGGACATGTTTGACCAAGCACATAGGAGCAAATGAAGGGGGAGGAAGAGAGAGTGGAGCGCATCCTGGCCCACCGAGCCTTCAGGATAATATCCCCGTTCAGAACAGTCAACGCACAGAGAGGGCCATATGGCCGGGCCATATGAGACACCACATCCCTCGCTGACCCATGGCCCTGCAGGGACAGCACTGGAGACACAGTGCCAGGATTGCTCCTGTCTGACCTCACCACACGGAGGCAAAACACAAAGGGCGTGTAGCAGAGCAGCAATGGAGGTCCTGAGGGGGTGCCAGGGATACACTTTGGGGAAAGGACATGGCACCCATCGATCTCCACCCAGAGGGCACACCTAGAAGTCAAAAACAGACCTTGAACTATTTACAAATTTTTCTCTTTTATGATCTTTATTTTTTATATATATATATTTTCTGATTATTGTTTTCTTTTGTTGTTTCATCTTGCTATGTCTTGTTTTTTTGTGTGTGTGCATATTATTATCTCTGCAGGTCAATCTAGATAAGATAGGCTGGATGATCAGATCCGTCTGGACTGACGGTTGGTGGGGGGAGGGGGTGGTGGGGCAGGGATATGGGAGAGGTGAGGTGGGGGAAAGGAGGGACAAGGGAAAAACAAGTGATTCAAAATCAGTGGCAAAGAGGGTGTGAGAGGCCTGGTAGGAATTGATCAAGGAGAAGATAACCAAGAGAAATTACTGAAACCCAAATGAAGGCTGAGCATGATAGTGGGACAAGAGGAAAGTAAAAGGAAATAGAGGAAAGAAAGAGGTAAAGGGCAATTATAGAGGCCTAAATGCAGGCATGTATAGAGGAAATATATCTTTATATGAAGATGGAGAAATAAATCTACGTGCATATATTTATAGATTAAGTATTAAGATAGCAGATGGACATCGGGACTCTGAGACACAAGTACTCCCTCAATGGAAGAACACTTTGTTCTATTAAACTGGCATTTCATGATGCTCACCTTTCCAACACAACTACTGAAGACAAAGTGGGTGGTTAAGCAAATGTGGTGAAGAAAGTTGATGGTGCCGGCTATTAAAAGATAAACATCTGGGGTCTTAATGGCTTAAAGATAAAAAAGTGGTCATCAATGATGGCAACAAGCGTGCAAATGAGGTCTGCATACAATTGATGTATGTATGCATCATGAGGGGAGGTGGCGAGTACCCAATAAAATGATGCATTAAAAAAAGGGGGGGGGGGATAGCTTTTGTAGTTGTTGTTGTTTTGGTTTGGTTTTTGGGCATCACCGCTCTCCGGTGGTGGGAGTAGGAGGCCCAGCCCCACGGCTGGAATCGAACCTCCGTCCCAGTGGGCCGCAGTCCCGCCCACAACCACGACGCCACCGGGGCTCAGCCCTCAAAAGACCTCTTTAAGGAATTAAAAGGACATCAAAAGATGTGCACCTGACCTAAGCTATGATGTTGTCAATCATCACAAAAGCACGGGGACTACTGGACAAGGGCAAGGAATATCGAATGGACCAGAAGAACAAACAAGTCTATCTCACAAGAAGTACAGACAGAATGTTCCTTAGAGACCCGGGTGAGGACACGCTGTCTCACGTACTTTGGACGTGTTATCTCCAGGTTGGTCATGCTTGGTAAAGCAGGACGTCGTGCTTGAAGGGAAAAAAGCGGAGCGTTCCTCACGAATACGCATTGACAAGTAGCTGAAAGACAGAAACGACTGTGAGTAGAAACCAAGCTGATGGCACCTAATAACAGTTATTAAAGCCTAGGTTATAGATGGCAATATTTGAGACAATTGGCAGTTGGTCTCTTTCTAAAGCAAACCAAGTCACGCGCACTTGAGGAACTTTGAACACCCTGACGGCTATAGACAAGCACAGCTATTTGGAAAAGGGAGCATGTCTTCAACGATAAGCATCAAGGTGGTTCTGTAGATTAAACAACATTTTAGCTTAACCACTAAAGAATGTCGGCTTTGAACATTATGCCATCTGAAGATCTATCTATAGGGGATCAGAGAAGGCTTGCTGACATAGTGGGTTACCCAATGGATTGCTAACTATATAAGGTCAGTAGTTTAAAACCACCAGCCCCTGTGTAGGAGGAAGAGGAGGCTTCCTATTCTTGTAAAGCTTTGGACCCAGAACCCCCCGGGTCAGTTCTACCCTGGTGTGTATGGCTGCTCTCGGGTCACACTGACATCCCCAACTCAAAAACGTAGGTGCCTTCGAAGGCAGTGAGTCCATGTTAGTGGGGACAGAGGGACAACTTGGGAAAAGGGTGAGAAGGGCCGCACACCTCAAAGCATGGAAGCAAAGTCACTGAATTGTGCTGCCAAAAATTGCTAAGCTCGCGCAGACTCTGCTGTGTACATTCTCAACATCAACAAAAGCGTCTTTTTTTTATGCACTTTCCCCCAGAATGTGGTGATAATGTCCCCTAGGAAAGGGAACACTCGGAAGGGTCACAGCAATTGGGGACTTCATGGACTTTCAGTGGGGGAAAACCCAGGATGCCAGGCCCCTGCCCTCTGGCCCACACGTGTGGTAAGTCTTGGATTCTGCACCATTATGAACCCCCTGCCTTCCCAGGAGATTTCCACATGCACTCTGGTGAAAATGTTCAGCCCAGGGGCAGATCCGGATTTCATATACAAGTTAGAGGGTTTGCTCTTTAAGAAAAAGCCGACCCAGTGATGCCCCCAAACAAACAAACAAACAAACTCGGGGGAAAAAAAGAAAGAAAGAGCCTACCAAATTACACGAGTAGACTCTACTCGTGTCTAAGCTGGGTTTTCCAAGGCAGCTTTTGTGGTAAAATCAGGTGCCTCAGCTGATATTCGGGTCGGCTTATACTCAAGTATATACGGCATGCTAACAAAGTTAGGTCTAGGCTCAAAAAGTAGTAAATACCCAGTTCTAATTCTAAAAGAGAAACAAACTAACTCTGTGCTAAAAAGTATAAAACCAATGAAAGAAGATCTTAATTAGTGGAGGGACACTGAAAGACTGAGTATTTGAAAGATTCCTGGGTTTTTTTGTTTGTTTTTTTGGGCATCACCGCCTCTGGTGGTCGTGGGTGCCACCCAGTGCTGCTCCTGAGAGCCGCCGCTGGATTTGACCCGCCAATCTCGCGGGCCGCAGTCCTGCTCTCAACCACTTACGTCACCGGGGCCCAGCCACGAAAGATTCCTGTTTTATCTGAGTTAATTCATTGGCTATCCTAGCAAGTCAATACAATCCTAATTTAAAAAAAAAAACCCAAATGAGGTGGTTTTCTAAAAAATCACTTTATTGGGCGCTCTTACAGCTCCTATCACAATCCATCCATCCTTCCATCGTGTCAAACACAGGTGTACATATCCCAATTTTTTGTTTTGTTTTGTTTTGTTTTTTGTTTTTGGGGCATCACTGCTCTCTGGTGGTGGGAGTAGGAGGCCCAGCCCCACTGCTGGAATTGAACCTCCGTCCCAGTGGGCCGCAGTCCCGCGCACAACCACTACGCCACCGGGGCTCAGCCCCTGTTTTGTGTTTTTAGGGCATCACTGCCCTGGTGGTGGGAGTAGGAGGCCCATCCTTTGCTCCTGT
>PVJH01038862.1:0-16811 GCA_004026705.1 Nesogale talazaci
AAAATATCAAATGAATGCAAAACCAAGTATCACAGGGGTTCAAAAATAAAGTGGAGAAATGGAATGAAAAGATATTAAAATGGTAACAGGATATTTATTTCTGACTATGCCCAAGAAGAATGGGCTATTAATATTTCATATGTAGTTATTACGTTCATGGGAAAAGTTTTAAGCTAAAGTATCACTGAAAAAAAAAGTTTACATTTACTATATATATTTGCTACTTAACTTTCCTCCTAGAGAAAACTACATTCAATGACTAGTTATTTAATCTGGAAATAATAACAACTTACAGGTTTTCTTCTTTTCTCTGACAACAAATTCAAATACAGCACAGGCTCTAAAACATTGTTTACAGGAACGTTTTAATTTTCCAATGTGAAGCTGGGATTCTTAGGAATCATGGTCTACTAAGCAGCATGTTAATGATGAAGAAACTGAGTCATGAGTAGCTGAGGGACTTGCCTAAAATCAAAAGAGCTAATTGGCAGCAGACAGAGGGCTCTGGTTTCTGACATTCCACATGAGTGCACTTTCCACTCTACCACATGGGTGATGATGGGGGATGGTTGGTTGAGTTTGCAAAAATTCAAAATGGACTTGACCCATTACACTTCTACAGAGTGGTTTCATCTTACATGGCCTAAGGGACTCTCGTGTAGCAACTTAGAATATCTTCAGAACGGAGCTGACTTTTAAATAACTAGTGGCCGCTTAAGACATATGTGTGATCAAAGTGATTAAAATCAAAATGGAGTTAAAGTGTACATACATCAACTAGTTCCAAAGAAACGATGTGGTTTTCCAGGTCAAACAATAATTTATTGAAAAATATGTTAATGTATTCCATGAATATGCACTAGAAGGAGGCTACAGGTAGCATCTGTTTAGGAAAGGGTCAAAGGCCCCCCATAGCAAACAAACACAAGGTCGCTGAGTGGACTCCCAACTCATAATGTCCTATTGAGGACAGAGTAGAACTTGCTCTCTTTACAGAAGCAAACTGCCCCATCTTTCTCCCATGAAAAAGCTGGTACATTTGAATCACTGACTGTCACACCGCAGAAACAAATTCAGAGACATGCAGATAAGTGGAAGAGAGAACTTTTATATCAAGAAGTAGTTAGATATCAGGAAAACATTCCGGCCCAATCGAGATCAAGTCTCATACTAGTCCATAAATCCCTCTGCCGACTCACACAGGTACAAGCAATAATGCAGAATGCAGGGAGATCACAGGCCCGTGGGTGCAAAGTCTCATGGCCATATGGAAAATGAAGCAGGGGAGGGGGTGAGAGTGGGGGGGCGGCCAGGGTGAGCATTTAACCTTGGCTGTGCCTTCAAATGAACTTATCAAGCTGCAACCTGATTGACAGGCTAAACTCCTCCACCCCTACACTTTATTCATCAAGTTGTGTAACTATGTAACTACAACACCGCACATTCGGTTAACAGTCCTTAACTACTATGGGCCCAGAAAGCTCTTTTGAGAGAGATGGAGCGCCTACAAATGGACACCCAGCCATAAAAGAGGATCCAGGATTACATGTGAGTGTTGAACGGCCCCAAGTCCCTGGGAATTTTAAACAGCTCATGAGTCTGGCTGCAAACTAAAAAGTCGGGAGTTCTAACCCACTCAGAGGTGCCTCTGAGTCAAAAGGTCTCGCCATTTACTTTCCAAAACTCGGGCAGTGAAACCCCCTGGGGCAATTCTACTCTGACCACAACACAGCAAAGAACCTAAAAGGCTTTGACTGGGCAATGTTTGAGAACTTGGATTCTTTGGATCTTTCTTTATGTAAGCTCATGATGTGTGGAAGAAACGAGAAGACCAAAGGAAAAAGAAAATAGTGGGAAAAGACTAAATTAAACACATAGCCATTGTGTGGATTCTGACGCCTGGCGACCCTACAGGGCTGAATGGCTCTCGGGGATTTCTGAGGCTGTAACTCTTTACAGGAGAAAGCCTCACCTTTCGCCTGTGGAGTTGCTGGTAGTTTCGAACTGCTCACGGGCAGTGAGAAGCCCAACGCACAACCGCTAGAGGACAAGCATGGCAGTGAGGGTGGTAGCGAGAAGAGGTGATGTGCACTGCAGGGGAGAAGGGGCATGTCAGGGGAGTGGAGCCGGCAGCAGGAAAGGTCCGGCCTTCAGCAGAAGACAGCTCTGGTCAGTACACATAGGTCAGATGGGATGTCAGGCTACCTGAACAGGTCTGTCCGGATGTGGGCAGAAGCTTCTTATCGGGTCTGCTCCTTTGCTTTGCCTGCTAAGGAATTTAACTTTGAGTGGAACCAAGAGTGACCAATTCAAACACAGACACTTAACAGGAGAACCTTAGAGTTAAGGGAATTCATCTCATCCTCAACCCCAAAAGACTTGTATCTGAGAAAAATCGGCTATCTAAAATTTCTTTATAAAGAAGTTAAATCAGTCTCCTCTTTATAATAAAACTAGGAATGTCTGATACATACATTGTTATTTCTGTTGCCTGGTCAGGAGATCCTTTAAAAAATAACTTACTTTTTTTTTGTTTGTTTCGGGCGGGGGGGGGGGGGGGGCGCCACCAACCGCACTCAACCACTTACCTTTTTAACCCTTCCTTTTTAGTCCTCCTTGCCATTGACCAAAGCTTCCATCAGTAAAATGGTATTTCCTCCTAACAGTTATACTCGATATGCCAAACAGTCATGTACCTACAAAATGGCCTGGACTTTACAGCAGTTCAGAAATGTGTGCTGAGGAACCACCAGCAAAAAGTACGGGATAAATTTAAAAAATCCTTAAATGTCATGTGACATAGCTGTTAAGTAGGGGTTGCAATCTCCGGGCCAAATGCAGCCTAGTGGTTCTGAAAATATTTCTCCCTCATCACTCTATTATTTGTTTTACTTAATCTGGAAAATAGCAATAGCATACTCATCAGGATGATTAAAATATTAGAAATGCTAATAGCACTCTCTTAAAAGCTTAATCAATCAAAATCTACTGAATATCAGCTAAGGAATCAATAACTGAAGAGAAGACCTTGATTTCAAGCGATTGATAACCTAATATTTTTAATTGGCCTATAAAATAAGACTGAATAAATACAAGCCTTATCAATTATAAAGTCTATTGCTTAAAATGTTATAGACAATACTGCTGGTCTATGTAAACTAGTCAATCTTTGGGACAGCAGTTTTGCAGAAAAAGAACTTAAAAATGTGTACATTATGTTCTTTGATACACTGGGGAGTTCAAGTCAAAGAAACCATTTGAAAGAAGACACTACATGTGAAAATATAATTATAACAACCTCCAAACTCTGTAAATGATCCAAATAGCAAACAAATGGGAAAATGCTAATTATAACATAGTCATTCAATGAATTATATATACATTGACAAAGATGATAACTATATTAAGATTATGTATAAACATGAAAAAAGACATCATGCTTAGTATGGTAAAGGATCAGTGAGAAGGAAGAAGACCCTGGATAAGATGGATTGACATTCTGACTACATTAATAGGGGATACGTATTAAATATGTATTAAAGGGTGGCAGCATTAGGAAGGTTGAGAACCACTGCCCTAGACCTTCAGAGATCAACAAATACAACTTAAGCCTTGCGCACTTTGCTACCCATCAGTTTAACTCATGCAAATAGATTCCACTAATGAGAAAGAAAGGATAAGAAAGGGACGAAAGATGGAAGTGAAAGGAGAATACACTAGGGAGTGGGGAATGCAAAAGTAACTGAACCGAGAACTAAGTACCACGAGGCGATCAATCCTAGACCTGGACATTAAGCATAGAAAACATTTCATATGCCCTTAGCTCCAACTCTCTCAAAGTAAAGAATTCACTGAAGTCAAACCGAGGCAAATATAAATATTTCTTTTGTTCCTAAAATTCTTTTTGTTTGTTTGTTTCTTGAACTATTAACATAAAGCACGTTTACAATGAGGAGGACACCTTTGCAAGGAGTTCAGTAATAAACTTTTTAATAGATTGGACCTATATATATGTAAGAATTCAAAATAAGCAAGCATCCTATTTTTCAACACAGATCTCTGGAAAGCTGTCAGGCTGTAATTATCTCCAAACATTCTCAGTCCCACCTCAGCAGAGAGGCTCAGAACCCAGCATTCAAATAAAAAAATAAAATGCCAATCCTAAATGCAATGCATAGTTAAACCAATAGGCACACAACTTTCAGAGAAATCTGTAACAAATCCCAAGACAATTTATTCAAAATGTACTGAAGTTAAGCTTAGAGTCCGTTTCGGGGAAAAGTGTCCAAAGAATCTCCAATCAATTCAAATTCATATTCTTATAACATTATTCTGAGTCTTAATCATCTCACCATTAGTACCATTAATACTCTTACAAACTCATACTGCTAACATTTTGAGGCCAACAACTACAACTTTTCAAGCTGATTCACAGCATGGTGTTTCTGGTTCACATGTCAGTTGAATTCTCTCACCCTATCACTGCTTCCCCCAGAGCTCTAATCATTCTTGCGTGATTTACCAGAGACTCGGTTCCTCAGTTACATGGAATTTTCACATTCCTCCTCTAAGGGGAGGAGGCATGTGGGGACAAGAACTGCATCTCCATGACAGCGAGTTGCAAGATCCAACCAACAGGCCTAGACCCCCACCCTCCACCTCCCATCACACACACACACACACACACACACACACACAAATAAAATCAGCCCATTTGGTCCATGGACTCTGGATTGAGTAGCCTGAAGAGCTCATGTTATCCATATCCTGTCTTTATTGTGACATCTCAGACATGAATGAGGAAATATGCCCAAAGGTGTTTCTATTTATGACTATGCCTAAAAGTCAACCAAAACCAAGACCGCACTAAGGGTCAGAAAGGCGACTGCCCCCAGGGTTTCCTAGGCTGTAAATCTTTATGGAAGCAGACTGCTACTGGTGAGTTCCAACGACTGGCTATTCAGTACAGCGAAGCATGTAAGCACTGGGCCCGAAGACCTCTGAGTACGTCTAGCAGAAGCCAATGACATCTAATCGTGCAGCAAGGGCAACATGACACAAGGAGAGCAAGCCAAGTAAGAGGATACCGTTGATAATAAAGAGTTTTCATTTACAATCTGAGAGGAAAGACTGTAGCAAAGATTGGTTCTTAAGTTTCAGCTGCTATTTTTGTACATGAACCATGGTTAAAAATGGCAATAGGTTAATATGAAAGCCAAGGAATTAAAGCTACCCAATTACACTGCAAATAAATTCCTTCTCTTAAGACATGAAAATAAGGCACACAATTCAGCGTTCTAAGAAGGTTCGAGCATCGGGTCAGTTCCACAGTACTAGGTATTCTCACCTGGTTTCAATAATATTCTTAACCTTCGCTTCAAATGTATACTTTATTTTTTCCCACTGTTTAGTTTGCTATTAAGATTGGAGATATATTCAAAACACAGAAGACTAAGAAAAATAAAAGGCAAAGAGAAATACAAAAAGAGTATTTCTTGCAATGCCTTTCAGAGAGGCAGGAGTCACACCTGGCCCAGGTTTATTCAATTCAACAGATGAGTAATAACATAGTCTGGTCTGGTTTTGTATTTAACCATCATTTGCAATTACAAAATTTAAATAAGAGCGCGGTCATGAATCTAACACAATGGGAATTACAACATCTAACACTAAAAGGCTATGAATGCAGCTGTGTCTTTAAATATCGATGAAGACACCATACACTGAAGTCCTGCAAGAGGATCGATCTGGTCATATGTAACAAGAGCTGCAAGCCTTTCCTGCCCTCTGCCCTAAAAAGCGTACTTTGAAAACTATAACCTAAGGAAAGAGTCCAAATAAAATCAATGTACCTTGCTCAACAATGTGTAGAGCAGTGCTATTTATAATTGCTAGAACTGGAAGCCATCCAAATACCAAGCCATCAGGGAATGATAGTCCAGCATGACTGACTGTAAAGGATTGGATGCTTGTTCCCAGGTCTTTGCTCCCTTCCTGCAATATATCTCACCCGTTTTCTTTGACTTGCTTGGGAATTCTATGGCGCGTCACTCCCTGATTCACCCGCTCGAGGTCTGGCCATGTGATATACTTTGGCCAATGGGATATGAGCAGGCAACTTATTTGCTGCCTCCAAGTAAGCATGCTTCTCACTGCATTCTCACCCTGGGTCCAAGGGAATGGCATGTCCCAGATAGAAACATGTGATGGAGAGCTGAGCCCGGGCAGCCACACAGAGCTCTAGCCAGCACCCAGCACCCACGTAGCACACGCGAAAAAGAAACCCTTGTTATAAGCAACTAAGATGTCGAAACCCTTTTTGGTTACCAGAGGAAAAAAACTGTCTAAGTGATCAAGATAGGTGAGTAATGCTATAGCTAATATAACATAATATTTTTATAAAACCAACAACTTGTTCAAAACAGTCAAAGACAAGAATGACAGGCACACACTAACAACAGTGCTATAAAATAAAGGCAAGCCAGCAAAGACCAGGAATCATTTTAAAACAGTCCACACTTCTTTCATTTTGTCATGGAAGTGTGTGGTGTTTATGCATGTGTGTATGTAAGTCCTTTCGTTTCCATTTAAGTGATACTTTTAAAATGCATTTTCAATCATTCTACACATATTCATAAGAGAAATATTTCCACCATCCCCTTTATTTTGTGTGCTTTAAGTATTATGAGATAAAATAAATTTAAAGTAAAGTAAGGATCTTTGAATAGTAATGGAAAAAGTAAATAGAGTACAAGGGTTATTACTCAGCTTCTAAATTCTATTTTCATTAATAGAATTAAACATTAAAAAAAAACATTTTTTTTTTTTTGCCGGACCATCAGGGAGAAACTGTAAAAGAAAAACTTACAAAAACAAGAATCAGGAGGAACTACTTGCCAGACAACATTACTTCCTAGTCAACAAACCCTTGTGTTTGCAAAGCAAGGTGTAAGGGACCCTAAGGACTGCAAAATGAAGTCGTATTCCCTTTGATCTTTGCAACCTCTGCTCATATTTCCACAGCATGTATTCATAAGATTCAAGAATTTTAACAGTGTTTATTATAAAGAGAAACCTCACACCTAAGAATTTATTCCAGAAGAAACCAAATTCACTCACCACCCAGGGATGTCTCAGAAGAAGGTCACCACCATAACGATCAGTTCTGGTTAATGTTTCCTCTTTCACCTTACAGAGGAGTTACAAGTATGTACAAGTTCTGGGTCCGTGCCCAGGCTCCGATCCCAACTCCAGCACTGATTAGTATCTGTGCCCCATAACAATACATAACGACAGCCGGAGGTCCCGGGAGCCCCTCGTGTTCTGAGTCCAACTAGTTTTTCACCTTTGACAAGGCACTGTCTTACCATGCTTACATTGCTGTTTGCTTTGATGAAAATATCTGACTTCTGTATCACCACCCACCGCCTCTTGGATCCTTTGAGACATCACTGAGGGGCTTGGGTTCCCAGACGTACAGCTTGATGACCAAACTAGCAGTGCGGTCCAACAGAAATATGCATATTATAAACACATCTAGCAAACCATGTGCAAATCACAAATGAGGATCAGGCATCCACTTCTCAAAATTTAGTAGTCACATTCCAAAAGTAAAACGAATTGGTGAAATGGAAATCTATTGTAAAAGTAGACCTTTCTTTAACCAAGCTAACCAAACTCTCCTCAACTCAAAATGGAATCAATTCTTACTGTGTATGTGGGACGTACACTGTATCTCGACTCAATTCAAATGTTCAGTGACATTTGTGGCTAATGACTACTTTATGTATTATTTAGTCTCTGAGAGATAAGGATCACAGAAAAACATTCTAAGAGTAAAAACATCAAAATGCAATCATTAAACAAACTGATGGGGGCAAAAAGAAAAAGGAAGGGGGAAAGAGCAAGGAAAGAGGGTGAGAAATTGAAGGGGTGAGGGAATAAGGCACAGGTAGTGATCAACAACCTGGGTGGCAGAATCAGAGGGAAGTAGTCAAAATCCCACTTGTGCTTACTAGCTGCATGATTTTAGCAATCACCTTCTTTAAAGCTCATCTTTCTCTAGGACATGCTATTGATAAAAATAACACCTCTTTCACAAGATTGTTAGAACTTTAACGGATGTAGAAGGAAAGTCATTACTGCAAACATAAAGTTTTGCATCATGAAAGGCCTGAAAAGGGAGTGGAAGAAATTGCTGGGGCATATACAACGGAGTGCTGGTGGCATAGTGGGTGACACATTGGGCTGAAAACTTCTGAAACAAGCTATTTCCAAGCAGGGTATGCATGGGACTGCTTATCACAAGGTGAGCACCTCCAAACCCACCAGGCATTCTAAGGGAGAAAGAGGAGGCTCGTAGAGTTCCAGTCTCACACAACCCCAGGGGCAAGTCGACTCTATCCCAGAGGGTCACTGAGTCCGAACAGGCTCGATGGCAAGCACTGTGGTTTTTCGTTTGCTTGGACTTTTTTTGTTCCGATTGTTTGTTTCGTATGGATGTTCCTTGAGAGTAGAACCAAGAAACCAAGCCCAGAACGATGAGTCTGTGTTAGGCTGGGCTGTGTAGAGAAACAGAACCAGTGACACTCATATATGTATAAGAAGGAACTTGATATCAAGAAGTAAGTTTAGGGCTGAGCCCTGGTGGCGTAGTGGTTGTGCGCGGGACTGCGGCCCACCGGGACGGAGGTTCAATTCCAGCAGTGGAGCTGGGCCTCCTACTCCCACCACCGAGAGCAGTGATGCCCCGCCCCCCCCCCCCCAAAAAAAAAGAAGTAAGTTTATATCAAGAAAGCATCCCAGCCCCGTCCAACTCAAGTCTGTGGATCTGATGCTGACGGGAGTCCTCTTCACTCACGCAGCTGCAGGCCAACAGCAGAGAGAGGTGAAGCAAGATGCACAAAGACCACTGGCCAGTGGGTGCAGAGTGAAAACATGGCAGGGTCAGGGTTGGGTGGGCCCCAAGAGACAGACACACATCCAGAAAGCAAGACAGTGAAGGGACAGGGGGAAAGAGCAAGTTCCCAGTTTCTCACTCATACAAAGGCCACACCCTCAAAGAGGTGTCATTGATTGATTGGTGGGTTGGATTCCACCACTTTCATACAAATTCAAGTTGACACAAAATCAAACGGCAACAGAGGTAATGCTTACTCCTAGCCACCTTGTGCCAGGTGTTTGAGGCTATAAATGTTTATGGAGGTGAGTCACCTTCTTTTCCTTCCTACAAATAACAGCTGGTTTGTTTGAGGCCCCCGATGCTGCAATGAGCAATCCCTCTTCATAAAATTCAAAGCCAAGCCTTTATATGAAGATGAGTTTGGCTTTCAAATGCATGTGTTTATGACAAGACCTGTCAGGGTCCCTCGTCTGCTCCTGCACACACAGTCAAACTGTCAGTGCTCTGAAGCATCACACGGGAAACTCCTACTCTGTTCAGGTAGATTTCAAACCACTTTGCCTTGATCACAGTTTCACCAGGCTACTTAGGAGAGAAAATAATGATGAACTCAAATGTCAAACAATGGGGAGATAGCACTACTCTCCTGAGGCCAAAGATGTCCCATGAGACTTCGACCCCCAGGTTTCTGGTCAGACGGGCTGTGTTCTGCCTTTTTCTCCCCTTTCAGCCCTGAAAAATACTTGAGGAAAAAAATCAAATCCAAATGGAGCAAGAACTTGTCACAAGTCTCCAAGTTGAAGATAATCGATCTGAACTTTGGATATAACTCTGAGTTAACATGAAAAAAAAAAAGTTGAAACTGAGTTGGCCTTGAGTCTATTCCAACTTAGGGTCCCTCTGAATGAAGGAGTCAGAGGAGAAAATTGCCCCACGGGTGTGGCAGTTACATAATTTCATGTCAACGTGTTAAATAGGTTATGCAGGTGGAGTCTAATGTGTCAATCAGTCACAGCCAATGAGGCCTTCTTCTGAGGATTCTGTGAACTCCTCTCTTCTTCCCTAGAGGTGGGACACACACTCTTCGACTTGACATTGCTGGTGACAAGCCATATGAGCTACTCTGATTGAATCAAAGCCCTGGAGGTGGCGGAGCCAAGTGGAGACCTCTGCCAGTGCTGAAATGCTTCCACTGCCACTGGATCCACTAGACTTTCCACCCACTGGCCTGTGATCTTCCTGCATTCAGCATCATTGCATGTGCTGTGTGAATCTGAAGAGGAATTTATAGATTGCTATCGGACATATGTGCTAATATTGGGCTTTTGAACTTGATCTGAATGGGGCTGGGATGTTCTCTCAATATACAGTTGCTCTATGATATAAAGCTTTTTCTTATCCACATGTGAGTGTCTATGAATTCATTTCTCTAATCCACCCGGATTCACACAGGAGGGTTTCCAGGGGCTGATTTTTTTGGAAATGAATGCCCAGGTCCTTCCTTTGAGGTGCCTATGGGATGGATTAGAACAGGCATCCTTGCAGAGAACAGTGGCATGGCTCAGCCATTTGTGCCATCCAGGGGATACCAGAAGAAGCCACTTCACATTCACAGACAGAGGAACATCTCCTAACTAAACCTATATGGGTCAAGGGGCCTGCAGGGCACCCCTGTACAAAGTCTGGCACCAAGAAACTAAGTCTTATTTTGACAACAACTCAACAGCTGCTCGGCACAAATCATCCTTGTCGGCCTTTATTTTTAGCTGCCTCTGAAGTAAAACAGTAATTTTCTAAAGAACATAATGAAGACGAAAACCCCAAACCTTCATCGTCAAGCAGATTCCAACCCAGTGACATGATCAGACAGAGTAGAGCTGTCCCACAGGGGTTTCAAAGCTGAGAGCTTTACACGGAGCTTTCCAAAAGTTCGTGGGGAAAAAAATGGAATTCAAGGTGGTGAAATTGTTCCACACAGTGTTGAAACTCACTTGTACTGTCACCTTGCTATCCCATGGAGTGGCCGATGCGATCAAACTGTCAACCTTGCAGTTAGCAGTCAAGCACTTTAATCGTGGAACCACCAGACTCCCTCTGATTCATACGGGCAGGTATGCCTTCGCTATATTGGAGTTTTAATTTATTTCTATCAGTTCATTTTTTCCTTCACAGATCACCACCTACTGCCATGGAGTTGATTTTGACTTCAACTGTAAATATTTGAGAGCAGAGAGCCTCATCTTTCTCCCTAGGAGCAGCTGGGTTTGGTTGGTTTGAACCACCAACCTTGTGGTCAGTAAGCGAACACTTAACCCATAGCACCACCAGGGTTCCTTTCACCAATAGTCCACAGCAAATTCCTTACTCAACGTAAAATAATTCATACGATTTTATCTTATAAAAGTGTACTAGTTTTAAAAAAGTGTACTAATTTAAGAAAGCACAAGCCATCTAGGATATTAGTGAGAATGAACGTAGATTTAAACATGAGGTTCTAAAAGCCAGGCCCATTTTTCAAACGATAATTTGCAAGGCCTATTTAAGTCGGGGGTGGGGGGCTGTACATTCATCATCACAAGCGCACTTCACAAAATGTATAATGGGAGAGGAGTGGGGGGAACCTAATAGATCACCAAAATCCATTGGCAGAGTGACTGTTAATTGCCTCCTGGAGACTTAAATGAAATCTAATTGCTGGCTTGAGCTGTCACCACTGACCCCAGTAGCAGACTAGTGCACCCTTCATAAACCTAATATGGCATAATCCTCCTTCATTATGGTTATTATAGCCTGGAGAAGGACACAGCTGTTACAGAGACAAACGCTCAAGCGCTCCTCTCAACGGCTGTGTGACTTCTTCAGCACAGACCAGCAAGTGTGGATGGCAGAGACTGTCTTTCCGACAAGTGGTACCACTTGACACAGCCCAGACTTCTTCACAATGGAAACACACCGTCACACACCGCGCCACTACAGAAACAGCAGACACGCCCCATGGTCTGAAAAACATTATCGCCAATACGTCGATAGAAAAAGAAGCAGCAGAACATATGGGTCACAACCCGAATTCCAGATATGGAGTCCATGAACTTAATACTGGTCCACTTCGTGTTGTAAAAAAAGGTCTGTCAATTAAAAACATTCCTCTTGAGTTTCCTTTGTTGTTGTGACCTGTTGCCAAGTTGGCCCCTGAACTCAGGACAGACAGGGAGCCCCATGCAAAACAGAAGGGTGCATGTTGTAGTGAAGGATGAGCCACGTACTATGCTGCTATTGTGGGGTGTCCACTCACTGTCCTCAAGTCCATTCTGAATGCCGACTCAGAGCGGCCCCTGTGGGCTCCCCAGACTGTAAATCCTCATGGCAGGAGAACGTCTCTTCTCTCTCCTGCAGAGTGGTTGGGAGCTTCCAATTGCTGACCTCCTGGCTGGCAGCCCAAATCATACCCACAATGTTACCAGGTCTCCTCACTTTAGACCTAAGGGAGACTATAAATAGACATACACATTCCCACCACACAGCTTAGAAATTAAAATACCCATCACCTTCCTCATCTCCATCCCACTTCTCCCCAACACACACACACACATAAACACACACACACACACACACATAAACACACACACGCACACACACATAAACACACACACACATACACACGCACACACCTTGTGCTTGGCGTTTAGCCTCTCACACTTCTTGATGCCTTTATGGTTTCCCTGCAGCCCAGAGTAGCCACCAGAGTTGACCCTGACTCAGAAGAGCCCCAGGTGTGTCTCTATGCATCTGTGCAAAATCGTGCTCCATAGAGATTTCCATGGCTAATTTTTCAGAATTAACTCAGTTGCCAAGGCATCTTGGAGTAGGCTGGCATGACCACCTTCAGCTCATAATCAGGCACATTAACCATCGGCATCACCCGGGGGCCACTATTTCACAGGTTATGGATGTGTTCCTAAATGATGGGGACTGACAGGAAGGATTTTATGTGGCAGAGACAAAACCACCAGAGTGGGAGAAGAGACTGTAGAGCAGCGGTTCTCAACCTGCGGGTCGTGACCCCTTTGGGTGTCAAACGACCTTTCACGGGGGTCACCGATTCATGATGGTTGAGGGGGTCACCACAACATGAGGAACTGTATGAAGGGGTTGTGGCATAAGGAAGATTGAGAACCACTGGGGTAGAGGGTACACTGGTTCCAGCTCTGGCAACAGCAGGACCTGGTGATAACTTGGACTAAGTGGTATGAGGATAGGAGTCTTCTCCACCTGCAGAGGGCCTGGGCAGGCGACCAGCCATCTGGGCTGAGTGCTGGGAGGGAGGGTGCCCATAGGCAGGCAGGTTCCACCCAAACGGCAGGTTAACCAGGGCCCAAAGTGGGATGAGGTAAGTGCCAAAAGCAAAATGACTTGCAGGCCTCAGCAGGGAATCAAGGCAGGTTTAGCAGCCCAGAAGAATGTGGTATTTAATGTGGGTCCTGAAGGATGGAGCTCCAATAGAAGAGAGGATTCCTGGGCATGGAAACAGCAAGCCCATACGTGGAAAATGATTGGGCTCTCAGAGGAAACAGCTGCAGCTTGGCAGAACTCTGGGGAAATGTGGGATATAAATCTGAAGAAATTGGTGGGTCATTTGGGGATTATTTGTGGAGAACCTTAAAACAATCATGATGAATTGTGTTTATATAATTCATAACAAATTCACTTTCATGATCATGAAATCTGCCTTAATCCCCTTTACTTGAGAACTAAAATAATGGTGGGAGTCCATCTGGTGATTTGGGGAATGATATTACTGCAACTTACTACAGTTCTAGAAGGAAAACAGGTGGTCTTGGTTACAAACAGGCTCACAAATCTGCCTTGACAGGCAGTCATGGACAGTGTCTCTCTCTTTCATTCTAAAGATGAGTAACTTGATGGTTGAGTACTGAAGACTACTCTTTTCCTCTTAGGTAAGATACAAAAAGAAAACCACACATAGGAGTAAAATCAGACATATTTTCATCCCTATAGCTAATATATGCAAAACAATTTTGTTTTATGCCTTGATCCCAAATTCTCCCCCTTCCTAAATCTTTTGGAATAGTTACACTTTCTCATTCCACAAGATTTCCTAGGTGTGAAGACTGGAGGGTGAAGGGCAGGCAAGGGGAGCAAATTATCACATTTTCCAAATAGCCAAGTAAGACAAAACATCATTACCCCAGTTATGACTTAGAACTCCCTGGGTATGCACACCTACTCTCCATAGAGTGTTCCAGATTGTGGCCTTCTGGAAACAGATTGCCACACCTTTCTTCCAAGATGCCTTCAGGAGGACTCACACTTCCAACTTTTCAGGTAGTAACTGAGAACTTTCACTTTTGCACTATCCAAGGATGCAGGAACAATATTAAAGACGGATCACATAGGGAGCTTCAGAGAATACGAAAAAAAAAAAAAAAAAAGGAATTGCACTGGGTGAGAAGAGCTTTCATAATGTGCATTGTTTTTGCTAGGTGAGAACCAGAAACTCGCTCTGAGTTAGTGCACCTTAGCACGCTGACCTGGAAGGAGCTTTCTGGTCACACTGAATTTTTTCATACAGGCTATTTTGCTCAAACTTTGTTTTTAGTGATAGCCAATTTAAGAGAATAGCACGTGGCCAGAAAATTTTGTTTCCTGCTTGGGAAGAATACCTCAGAAACTCTTGTGGTGTTGAACACAGTTTACAAGGACAGCGCTCTGGGAAAAACCCAAATGCATGAGTGGCTTTCTCATTTCAAAAAAGGTGCAATAGTGCAAGATATGACAAAACAATAATGATCTATAAAGTAATGAGGACTATGGGGGGGAAGGGGGAAAAAAGGACAGAGGGGGAAGGATGATAAGCTGATATCAAGGGCCCAAGTGGAAAAGCGGATATTTGGAAAAAGCAGGCATGTGAAGGTGCTTGCCACAGTATATGTAACTATGTATTGTGAAAACCGATGTACGAGCCCCCAATAAAATGATTAAATTTAAAAAAAGGAAAGTATCCTACTAACAAACAAACAAAAAGGTAACATGCTGATTGATGACAAACCTTGTTCGGGACATCAACTTCCCAAAAGGACGAAAATGTTGATTGTAGTGCATTCGGAGTTTGTTTTGCCTGGTCAGACTTTCTCTTTAGAGGTTATGAAAAAATAGCATAAGAGTGTGCAACAAAAAAGGCCTGATTTGTGGCAGATGGGAGACTGGTTTTGCCACCACGACAATAAACCTAGTCACTCAACCATCTGAGTGAGAGAGTTTTTGGCAAAAAAACAAGATGTCTCTCTTGCAAAATGCACCTGACTTCAGTCCATGGGACATCTTTTTGTTTCCAAGAGTAAAGAGACACATGAAAGGACTTAGAAGAGGTGAAGAAAAAAATGAGGGGGGTGCTGCCCGCCATCCACACAGATGAATTTGAGAAATATTTCCCAGAATGGAACCACGGAGTTGACAACTGTATTAAAAGTAATGGAGAGAATTTTGAAGGTGATAAGGTTTTTTTGTAAAAAAAATTTAAATACATAGCCTTGAAAAAAAATTACGGGTTTTTTTTTTGGGGGGGGTACTCCCTTGTAGTTTATAGATGTGCTCTCTTTGTTCAAATCCAATATGTGTAATAAATAGCACTGATATCTCTTTACTTTTCTAAAAAAAAAAAAAAAATCCCCCTTAAAAAAATTTATCGGGGGCTCTTACAGCTAGCTCTTATAATATTCCATACATCAATTATATCAAGCATATTTGTACATAGGTGTTTACTATTTCAAACACTCATCATTAGCCTGACGCAATACCTATTGAGGAGCCCTAGTGGTGCTAACGGACAGGCATTGAATTGCTCACTGTAGCCGGGCAGTTCAAAGTCACCAGCTGCTCCTTCAGAGAAAGATGAAGCAGTAGACTGCCATAAAAATTTATAGCCCCAGAAACCCTATAAAGAAAGGGGGTGCTGTCAGAATGGATGCAAAGACAGTCATTTGCCCTGGTGTGAGTTTACTGAGCTTACCAAGAAACAAATGATGCATTCCAAAGCAAGCTGGGTGGGCTCTAGACCCTCAGGCTGGCATTTCAGAAATGCATTCATTCACGGATTTTATCAACTCTCTGCAGCAGCACCTAGCTCAGAGGATTTACTAAAACAAACAAAAATCACCTCGCAGTCATCAGGTGGAAAGTGACTAGCAATGCCCCTGGAGGGCAGATAAAACAGTCCCTGAGTTAAATCAGGAGTGTTTACTGGGGTGGAAATCACCATCTTTCTCCTGCAGAGGGGCTGGTGGCTTGGAAATACGGAACTGAAGGCACTTATTTATTTATTTAAATCATTTTATTGGGGGTTTATACAGCTCTTATCACGACCCATGCATACATCCCCTATATCCATCACATTTGCACATTTGCTGCCATCCTCATTTTCAAAACAATTTCTTTCTTTTCTTTCCGATGTGCCAGTTTTAATGGAAGTTGTGTACAAGATCTCTTACTACTTGGATTTGCCCCTTTCCTTTCCTACTTGGCGCGCCCTGGCTTTCTGTTCCAGGATCTTTTTGCGGTCTCTGTCCAGTTTTAACCTGGTCATGACCACCTTGCTGGGGTGAATGCCCACATGGACAGGGATCCCATTAGCTTGATCTCGCTGCACCCGCTCGATGTAGATGATGTATTTCTTACTGTAAACCTGGACCACTTTGTCAATCTGCTGCCCTTTGTAGTGTCCTCGCGCAACCTGAACTTCATCATCCTTGCGATGGACATGGACCGAACATTGTATTTCTGTCTCAGTTCCTTGGAAAGAGGGGAAGACATAATCTTCCTGCGAACGTGGGAAGGTACATTGAAATGTCTCTTCTGGTTTTTGCTCTGGTCCGAAGTCCCAAAGGGATTGAAC
>PVJH01038863.1:0-16855 GCA_004026705.1 Nesogale talazaci
AAGTCACTGACGTTAAAATTCTCTAGGTGACAGCCGCCATTATGATATGTGGGGCGTGGCGGAAATTCGCCGCCATTTTGTGTTTGAAAATTTGGCGGGAAGACATCGTCATTTTGAATTTTAGGGTTTGGCGGGAAAATGTTGCCTTTTTGAATTTCAGAATGCGGCGGGAAACCACCGCCATTTTGAACCTCAGGGTGCCAGCGGGAAACCGCCACCATTCTGAACCAGCTTGCTCCTCTAAATCGTTCCAGTCTACCTCATCTGGAGTTTCAGTGGGACCAAAGGCGCCGTAGACGGCGGTACCTGACTTGAGTTTGGCTCCAGAAAGGTCCCAAGGTTTTTCCTGTTTATCACTTGTTTTTTGAGGAGTGGCGTCTTCAAAAGAGTTGTGCTGGAGATCAGGCAAACTTGGATATTTAAAAGGGTTTTTGCTAGGGGGAGGCAGTTTAGGACTTGGTTCCACCCCTAGTCTTGACTTGGGCTCATCCTCCAGGGAAATAAATTGTAAAGAAGACCTTAATTCCGGATTAGAAGCCATTTTCAGGATGGCTTGTTTGAGCGATGATGCGACTAGCGCGCGAGTCATCATTTTTAACATCAATAATTTCCTTAATTAAGTTATAATAAGAAAGGCTGTAACAGGGATATGTTCAGGCCCAAAAGCTTCATAATAATCGTTTAAACAATCACCTATATGCTTCCAAGTGCATGCAGAAATAGTGCCCTCTTGAGGGAACCAGGGACACATGTCCTTAACAAAATCAAAAAACTTAAACATATCCTTAGCTTTAACCTTTACTCCTCGCGTCCGAAGGGCGTTTCTTAATTGACCAACGAATACCTGATGCTGACTTAATTCCAGACCCATAATTGCGAACAAAGACTCACCTCAGCAGGTAACCACGCCTCCGGGCAGGCAACAAACAGGGGTCGACCGGTTCTCTGGGTTGTTCGCTTCTTCCAGGGACGTCCTCCTTTGCCAGGCAGCTGTCCGCAAGGAGGGCTAGCTTTTCGGAGTGCAAGGAGCGTGGCTGACAAGTGCTATGGCTCTCAGATCTTCACAGCTCCAAAGAGAAACCCGCAGGAATCTCAAGTAGGCAACAGCTCAAATTAAGTAGTAGCAGCTCAAAGGACACAGCGGCAGCTTCAGGTAGCAGAGATCGGTGGCAGCTCAAGTAGTCACAGCCTTAGTAGCAGCTCAAGTAGCTCAGTGGGTGATGGAGAGACCGTTAGCACTGTCGCCAGCATTCCACAGCTCGTAGAAGCAGCTCTTCAACTCGCAGGACGGGACCCACGTTGTGGTGCCAGAAATGTCCCGGCCCGTGGGACATTCAAACGTGGATCTCTGGATCCGGAGCCTGGAAGACGAAGATGGGCAGGAGACGCAAAGAATGGAGGCAAGACAGGATTCTGATCAAGCCTCGTTTATTGGGGCAGAACTCAGGGTATATAAAGCCAATGGTCAGGAGTAAAAGTCACAGCTTATGCTAATGAGGTAGAGTCAAGAGGGGCCAATCCTGGATGAGTGCCAGGTGAAGAAAAAAAAAAGGTGCGTATGTTAATAAGGGTGATAAGGGGTGAGCCTTTCAGCCAATAGTGGTAAAGGTTTATCTGGAACGTCACTGTAGCGGAACTAGGTGTCCTTTGTGCATCTGGTGGTCTTTGCAAAAGCCCTGGGTGGGAAGGGATTGTTTGCAGAGCAAACAATGGCCTTTTAGTCCGGCTCTCCACTATTTTCTATGCTATAAACCTATCCTAAAATTAAACTGCACATAACTATATTGGAGACCTAAAGACTTTAGTGATGCTGCTAAGGAGGCGCTGTGACACTAACTGAAAGGCTGGCTGTTCAAGTTCATATTTCTCTAGGTAGGAAAGTTGAGGTTATCTGCTCCTGTCAAAATGAGCAGTGTCTGAAACACTAGGTAGGGTCACTATAAGTCAAAATTAACGCCACTGCAGTGAGTCGAGATATACTGAAGCCCTAACCTCTTATATTTGTAAATTTGAATTTGAGGAATAAGTCGTTTCCTTAAAAATGTCATCCGTTTATGGTAACATAGTCCTCTGTAGTAGGATGGGTCTTTATCTCATCTTAGCTAGTCAGTGGTAACTGTTACCAGTAACTAACACTAATAATGAATAACAATTAAAATTAAGAAAATATGAGCTTAAGAAAAATTACAATATTAGACCTGTGCTTGGTTTCTACAATGCAACTATAAAGGATGACTTTAAAACACTTTAACCTATCTGAATATAGTCTAGAGCCATGGTTCTCAACCTTCCTAATGCCATGACACTTTCTTTTTTTGTGTGACATCACTGCCCTGGTGGGAATAGGAAGCCCAGCCTAGCTCCTGGAGAGCTGCTGCTGGATTCGAACCGCCAACCCTGTGGGCTGCAGTCCCGCACACAACCACTAGGCCACCAGGGCTCAGCAATGCCATGACACTTTAATACAGTTCTACATGTTGTGATGACTCCCACAAGCATAAAATATATTTTGTTGCTCCTTCATAACTGTTATTTTTCTACTGTTAAGAATCGAGTGAACGCTGTGAAAGCATGATTCAACACCCAAAGGTGTCATGACCCACAGGTTGAGAAATGCTGTTTTAGATGTTATAGACAGTGTTGTGAAATGATGAAGAGCTAGACTAATAAAAACAACAAAAGATAACCATTTGAACTCTTAAGCTTTGCAGTGGCAGGAAGATGTTGAGGTCTGCTTCTATAAGTATTACCACCTTAGGAACCTAGTGGGTAGTACTACTGTACTCTACAGGTCAGGATGAATCTCAAACAACTTCAAGGCCACAGGAGAGTTGTTTTGTTGTTTATTATTTTCTGTTTGAGTTTAGATTGCTTTTCTTTTGGGTGTAATAGTAAAAAGGGGGATTTGTTGTTGCTGCTAAACTGATCTTAATTTTTTTTTTTTGGCATCACTTCCCACTGGTGGTCATGGGAGCTACCCATCACTGCTCCTGAGAGCCGCCACTGGATTTGACCTGCCAAGTCCACGGGCCACAGTCCTGTACTCAACCACTTATGCCACCAGGCTCAGCCTGCTGTTATGTTAAACTGATTTTAAGAAGTGGATATTGGCCTTATATTTTATCTCATCGCTTGACAAAATTTATTCATGATGAAATGTCATGACACAAAATCTTTTAACAAATGTGTGTGTGTGTGTGTGTGTGTGTGTGTGTGTGTAAAAAACAAAAGTTTTTAGTTGCCAGATAGGTGATCAAAAAAGAAAAGTTTGGGCTGAGCCCCGTGGCGTAGTGGTTGTGCACGGGACTGCGGCCCACTGGGATGGAGGTTCGACTCCAGCTCCAGGGAGCAAAGGCTGGGCCTCCTACTCCCACCACCTGAGGGCAGTGATGCTCCCCTCCCAAAAAAAGAAAAAATTATTGTTTGCATGTCCACAACTGAAAAAAATAAAAGAAGAAAAACACCATAGCATTCTGTGTGAAAAATCCTGAGTGACACAGGAATCATCTAACAAAAGTGGAAGGATTACAGTGATAATTTTGCTGAAAAGGATTGGTCAATGTTCAACCACTTCGCTGGGTAGCATATGTTCAATGACACATAATATTGAAGGAAGATGTCCAAGTTACATTGAAAATATTGGTGAGAAGCAAAGTTTCCAGCATTGATGGGAAAACAATTGAAATGTTTAAACAGAGACAGCAGTAGGGGTGTTCACTTATCTATACAAAGAAATTTGGAAGACAGCGACCTCCTAACTGACTAGAAGAGATGCATAATTGTGCTTACCTCAAAAAAGGATAAATTCAAAAGAGGTGGAATTATTGACTAATGTTTTTAGTTCACATATGATTAAAATTAACCTGACCACAATTAATAAAACAATGGCATGTCTCTTCTGGCTATATGCCCAGCAGGGAAATTGCTGGGTCATATGGTAGTTCAATTTCCATCTGTTTTAGGTATCTCCAAATTGATCTCCATACTGGCTGTACATACCTGCAGGTCCACCAGCAGTGGATAAGCGACCCTATCTCCCCACAGCCTCTCCAGCATCTGTTACTTTCTGATTTTTTGAATTGGGCTATCCTTGAGGGTGTTAGGTGGTATCTCATTGTTGTTTTGATTTGCATTTGTCTTTTGGCTAATGATCGGGAGCATTTTCTCATATATATATTGGCCTCTCTGATTTCTGCCTCTGTGAAACTTCTGTTTAATTCCTTTGCCCATCTCCTCAGTGGGCAGTTAGTTTTGCTCTTTTTGGAAACTATCAGGGTATTGTAGATTTTAGTAATAAGACCTTTATCTGATTTTTCATTGCCGAAGATGCTTTCCCAGTCTGTCTGCTCTCTTCCTCTTGGTGAATTCTTTCGATGTGCACAGGTGTTTAATATTTAGTATATCCATTTATCTATTTGAGCCTCCTCTGTGTTTGTGTCTGTCCCTATTTCTGTTAGTCTATGTAGTCCTTGTGCCAGTGTTCTCAGATAGTTCCCCATTCCCTCATTGATGGCCCTAATAGTTTGGGGTTTTACTTCAAGGCCTGTAATCCACCTTGAATTTATTCTAGTGCATGGAGTGAGGTAAGGGTCTTGCTTCATTTTTTCTACAGGTAGATATCCATTTTTTCCAGCACCACTTGTTGAAAAGGGCATCTGCTTCCCATTTGATACTTTTGGGGCCCTTATATAGTAGCTGTAAGAGCCTCCAATAAAATCAAATAAAAAATTTAAAAAAAAAACAATTGCAACTGGACAGTAGCAGAAATTCAAGAAGAGAATGAGGAACAAAGGGTACCATTGATGATGCTAGATGAATACCAGAAGAAATCAGAGATTATAAGAAAAATATTTATCTTTGTTTTATTAGCAATCCAAAGATATTTAAATGTGTAGATAATAAATTATGGATAACATTTGGAAGAATTAGAATTTAATAATATTTTGTATTAATATTGAACCTGAAATTTGAACAAAATATTTTCCTTTGAACTGACCGAAAGGACACAACAATACTATGTGATTTAAAATTGGAAAAGAAAGCATCAAGGTAGTGTCCTTTCACCATACTTATTTAGTCTGCATGATGAGCAACTTATTCAAGAATTTAGACTAAATGAAGAATAATTTGTTATCAGCATTGGAGAAACAATCCTCATCAAACTTTAATGTCTATGTGCTACCTTACCTGCTGAAAGTAAGGACGGCATGAAGCACTTGACTCATGAAGATCTAGACAAACAGGCTTGCTTGGTCCCCCCATTTAGTTGGCTGCCAATGTATCCTGGATTGGGTTTGTTCCATAGGGGAGAAGAAGAAAACATGAGTGGTGGGGAGGGAGGAGCAGGACACTAATCCACCCACGGGGAGGGTATTGCAACTATATCAACAAAAGAGGGAAAGAGAGACCAAGCTTAAACCCGATGTGTCGACATGAATACAACATACCAGTATGCACCAGTGAACCAAGAGAGAGATCTGAGGGCTGGCCTCAATCCGGACATTGTAGACACCCTCCCCCATCTGAGGAATGTATTTCAGAGGAAAGCTGAGGCTACAGCTTGGGGAGAGGGATGTTTTTGATTAAAGAACACAGGAGGTAAGCAAAGGGATGGAGAGGGAGGAGAGGATATACTGGCCCACCAAACCTCAAAGGATGATGTTCCTGCTCAGAGCAGACACAATACACAATGTACAGGGAAGACCATATGGTTGGCCTCACCATGGGACACAGTGTCCCTCACTGAAACATGACTGTGGGACTGGTGCACTGTCTGGTCTCATCACACGGGGGCAAGGTACGGATGGCATGCAGCAGGAGGAATCAAGTGGTGAAACTCCTGGGGAAGACCTAAACTAGACTTTGGAGACAGAGTGTGGCACCCCATCAGACTCAACTGAAAAACACACGTAAAGGTCAACAAAGAGACCTTCAACTCTTTGTAGACCTGTCAACAATTTTGTCAGTGGCTTTCTTTTTGTTATTGTTACTTTATTTGTTGTTATCAGTGTGTTTGCTTTGACTTCCTTCTTTGTTTTATTTGGCGTTACATTGTTTTTAAACTTATTAATGTATCTATATGCCATCTTGATAAGATAGGTGGGATAAATAATTCAGGGATGAAAAGAACAAGAATGGTACCAATGGTTCTTGGGGGATAGGGGAGAAGGAGGGTGGGAGAAAGGGGGGGACAGAACTCAGAGATAAGGGAACAATAAATGAACTAAAGTCAATGGAAGGAAGGTCATAGAATACCTAGTGGGGCTCAATAAAGGACAATGTAGCAATGAGGAATTACTAAACTTGAATGAAGGCCAAACATGATGGTGGGACAAGAGGGAAATAAAAAAAATAGATGGTGGGACATAGAGCTATGTACTCATATCTATGGTCAGAATAAAGGTTGCAGGTGGATATTGTGCTCAAGCACTACCTTAACACAAGAATATTCTGTGATGCTCACCTTCCCGACATGCTCACTGAAGAAATATGGGTGCAAAAACAAATATGGTGAAGAAAGCTGAAGGTGTCCAGCTATCAAATGAGATAGCATCTGAAGTCTTAAAGGTTTGAAGATAAACAAGGGGTCATCTAGCTCAGAAGCAATAAAACCCACATGGAAGAAGTACACCAGCCTGAATGATCCTGAAGTATTAATGAAATCAGGTATCAGGTATTTAAGACCCAGAAAAAAATCATACCCAAGGTGAACGGGGTGAGGGACATGGAGTGGAGACCCAATGCTGATCTATAGACTGCTGGACCACAAACAGAGGGCGTCACAGAGAAGATATGAGCCAGTTAAGGTGCAGGATAGCACCAATGAAACATACAACTGTCCTGTATTTCTTTGATGCTTCCTTCACCCCACTACCATTATCTCAGTTCTACTTTACAAACTGAACATGAACACTGATACAGGTAAGAGCCTGCAATACAGGAAATCCAGTGTAGATAAACCCCTCACAAACATTTTATCCACAAACATTTTGGAATCCTCTCATACAAATTAAAGACAATTATTTGCTGCAATTGTCTTTTAACTATCTTGTCTATATATTATTTGTTTTGTTATAAATTATAACTCATCTGAATATTGAAATAATTCATCTATAAAAGTACTTACAACAATCTATTATGCTATTGCTCTGAAAATATGACTCGTGTTATCCCTACTGATCTGTTTGACTTAGTGATTTTCTCTGACTTTTAATTATCTAGGCCCTAATGTCTTTAACTAAGAAATTAGAATGCTACCTTCAGCTATAAAATCATATGATCCTATAATTTCATAAGCTATTAGCAATGCTTTTAAATCTCATAATAGTTTTACTTTAATATTGGAGAAAATTTAATGATGTCAATCACTTAATGGTACTTATGAAATCACCAACATTAATCTGCTTCTTTATAGATGACACGGATGCTTTTTGAGTTAATAAATTTCATTCCCTTTTCAGGAATTTTCAGTTTAATAATTTTTCTGGCTTAACTAGTGTTTTTATTTTCTGGCTTAACTAGTGTTAATATTTGCTAATAGACAAATATGTAAATACCATTATTGTAGTTAGGTGCCAGTGAGTTGATTCCAATCCATAGGGACTCTGCATAACAGAAGAAAACACTGCATTGTCCTGTGTCCTGTGTCACCCTCCCTCTGATTCCTTTGCCTGAGTCCTTTGTTGCAGCCAATGTATCAAGTCCTCTTGTTGAGAAGCTCTCTCTGTTTTTGACTGCCAGCCCACTTTCTAAGAGTGATATGATAGCCCTTACAAGAACTTGATCACTCATGACATGTCCAAATTATATAAGACTAGTCTTACCATTCTTGCCTCTAGGGAGCATTCTGTCCTTCCTTCTTCCAAGACAGATCAGTTTGTACTTTGAGCAGTCTATTATATATCTATTATCTAGAGTCTTTGTCTCTAGCACCACAATTCAAATGTTCCTTTTCCTTTTGGTCTTTATTTTTCAGTATAAAACTTTCATATGCATATGAGGCAATGGAAAATACCATGGCTTGTGTATCATTAAAATAAGGAATTTTTACCAATATATTTAATCTTAAGCAGATATTCCACTACTGTTTTCTATTTCTTTGTGAGATTTTAATTTATGCTAATAAAACTGCTATTAAATAGCATCGAATTGGTTCCTACTCATAGCAACTCTGTGTTCAGCTGAACAAAACACTGTCTGGTCCTGTATCATGCTTGCAACCATCTGAGCTGATTGTAGAAGACTGTGTTAATCCATCTCCTTGGGGGTCTTCTCCTCTTACTTAGTCTCACTGCAGTACCAAACGTGATGTTCTTTTCCAGGAAAGGTTATCTTCTGATAATTTGTCCACAGTACAGGAGATAAAATTTTGTCAACCTTGCTTCTTAGAAACATTCAGGTTTTCTTCTTTGAAGACAGATTTGTTTGATCTATGGGAAGCTCATGAAACTCTCAGTATTCTTCCAGAGTACCATAATTCACATGCAGCAATTTTTCTCTAGTCTTTCTTAATCTGTGTCTAGATTTCACTTGCATATGAAATACTTGCTCTTCAACACTTGGAAGAGATCTTGTGTACAGGTTTGCCCAATGCAATACATATTTTTATTGCTTGACTGGTACTTCCATGACCTTTAATTTGTTGACCCAGGCAAGATGAAATCACACTTCATAACTTTTAATATTTTCCTCATTTATCATAATATGTGGATATAGTTAAGATAATTTTTCTTTTGCATTGTATTACATTCCATTCCATATATAAGGCTGCAGTCTTTGATCTATATCATAAGTGCTGCAAATTCTCCTTGTTTTTAGAAATAAAGATAATATCATCTGCAAGTTGCAGGTTGTTAATTAGTCTCATTCAATTGTGATGCCATGTTCTTCTTCATGTAGTCTATCTTCATAGATGATTTGCTTTGTATACAGATTGAATAATGTGGTCAAAGAATACACACTTGTACATATTTTCTGACTTTGCATCATGCGATATTCCTTTGTTTTATTCAAGAAGCTCATTTTTTATTATGCATGTGCTAATGAAGTGTTCTGGAATTTCCATTATTTTTTATGGTATACATAGCTTGTTTTTAACCACATAGATGTACACCTTGGGTAGTCAATGAAGCGCAAACTACCATCTGCCTGGTAGCCTCTGTTTTCAACACAGATCATATGATATCATCAACAATACACTTCTTTCATGTCCTGTTACAAATCCAACTTGAATTCTGGCAGTTGCCTATCTATGTATTTTGCTGTAACCATTGTTGAATGATCTTCAGTAAAAATTTACTTGGAATTATAATAATGACTCTTAAATAATTTCTGTATTTTATCGTGTCCTCTTTTTTATAACTGATATAAATATGGATCTCCTATAGTGGCTGTAATGATGAACTCAAACCTTACAATTATGAGCATGATGCAGCACTGGGGAGTGTTTCATTCTTTTGTGAATATAGTCACTATGGGTTGGAACACACTTGGCCTATAGGGCATCTAGTCTGCTGGCAAAGGTACAGATAACCTGGTAGAGAGCCTGACCAATGCCAATGAACCATACACCATTCTCTTGAGGTAAATATTTGGAAGGTCACTTAGCCAGAGGACACTTTACCTTAGTTGGAATCAAATGGTTAAGAGAGGGGAAGGGGATGTTGTCTAGAGAGTGGATGCCATGTAAAGCTATGATTAGGTCTCTCTGGACAGGTACACAGCCCTATCAGCGGGATGAGAGATACTGATGGGAAAAATAAGTCAGGAGAGGGAAAAGGGAGCAATCAGAGATGGGGGCACACAAATGCATGTTTGTTGATATGAAAAGAGGAAGGATCCAGTTATGGAGAAGAATGAATGAACATGCTTTTGCAGATACTAGTCGGGAATAATACACCAGATAGGCCACATTGACTGGATTTTCTGGGAGCATCCAGGGGACCAAGACTGGGTGTGAAGAAATACTGGGACACTGAATTCTGGATTTTCAAGGCACAGTACATACTCCAGGGACTGCAGAGTAAGATCATCATGGAAACTCCATAATGGAAACATTATGGAAACTAGGTAAGATGGACTTTACCCAGGGACACTTATAACCTCGAACTTAAGTCAGAAATACACGGTGTCTGAGGAAGCAGAAGACAACTACATCAAGATTGTTGAATTCTCAGTAGGCAGACAATCACCATCTTGCTATATCAATGCCCTGTATTCTGTATTAAGATATGTTCTATTCCAGCAAGCATGTGACTGACATTCTCTATGATTATTATTCTAAATTCCCCTGTCAATTTAACCAACCCCCAATATTTGTGTAAATATCATCCAGACAGGATTTACAGGAAGGGTACAAGTAAATCATTCAGTTACTGTGCTATGCAGTTAGCTTATGTGGGTTCAATATTCCTCCAGGGACAAAATTAAAGGAAGATTGCTGTTCCCCAAGGGGATGAGTAATAAAACTTTGCACCCTAAATTAAAAAGGAAGCTTTGAATGGTATGAAAAGGAAGATAAAAATAAAAAAACAAGCAACAACAACAACAACAAAAAATAGATTCAGTAATGAGTTTGTGGATCAAACTAAATCCTACTCCACATTGTAAATATTTAGTTCTTACATCATAGCCTTACTTGACACCTCAAGAAGGCTACAGAAGATATGGGCCCTACTGCAGAATGTGGTGAAGAAATTACATAGCTAGTGCCCAACTATCACATAGTTTCTGGGCTCTTAAAGGCTTGTCTCCAAGCAAGTGGTATCTAAGTGAGATGTCCACAAAGTCCACAAGGAAGGAACACACCGTCATCAATCATAACAGGATGGTGAATCACATCATTCAAAGGTGAAGGAGGGATTATTTATCGAAGCATAAATTGAAAGAATCTGGTTGACAAAAGGCTGTGGATGACAGTAGGAATCCAAGATCCATTTGTGGGAACTACATAGAAAATAAACTCAGCCCTTTACCCACAATTGAGGGATGGGAGGAAGGTATTTACTAATCAGAATGCATTGGAAAGGTGAGCAGAGATGAGCAAAGCCACATATCTGACTTGACCAGTTGAAAATTTGTCAGTTGATCCTATCTTCAGTGCATGTTGGAGCTAATCTGTTTGTCAACATGTTCATCATATTCTTGCTTAATTTTTGTTTGTTCATATTAGGGTATATCTCAGAGGTATTATGTCATTAGGGATTACCCTCTTGAAGTTGTATTATCATTATTATTATTATTATTTGCTGTGTTTTGATGTATGAAATCCAGGTTTGATTAACCTACAGGGACTTTACATAGAATAAGTGTTTACGGGGGTGGGAGAGTATTCAGTGGTGGGTGAGGGTAAAAGGGATGATTTCAAGGAGTCCAAGAAGAAAAAGGCCATTTGGAAGCTTAATCTGGTAGCAATTGTAAAATTCTGCTTGACATAATAGAGCTATAGAATGATATGATACATGTATTAACTTCTTATGAACAAAACAAGAACAATAAATAATTTCATTTAAGTAATTATGCAATTTTTTTCCTAAAAGTCATTTAGGAAAATACATATATTTTCCACAATTGTCAAAATAAAACATACTGTCTCACAATTGTCTTATTCCAGATATGTTTGGGCAACTTCAATTGTATATGAAACAAAAACAAATTTTACATAAACAAAAATTTTAATGCTTTTATAAAAGGAATTATACATTTGAGATTTTATGTATTAGAATGGCTATTCTTTTAACAGACATATAATTCTTTTATTACCACAAAAACATTATGCTTAGGGTCTATACATTTAAATAATTTTTAGACATTTTCCTGTTTAAAAAATAGGTTCTAGTTTATATTATCCTTAACATAATTTTGTCAATATGCACAGCTTTATTTCAGCCAATATTTTATGTATCATGTTGTATATACTTATGCATGTATGTGTGGTCAATTATCCTATTTATGTAGATGTTGTTGTAGATAGAATATTGCAAGCAATATTGACTGATCTTATGTGTCACAAACTACCACAGGTTTTTTTTTTTAATATCAATGTATCTGGGTTTGTGTACATCCTCAGAAATTTTTATTCAGATACTTCCTTGATTTTGCCAGTACACACCTCCTGCTTTGAAACTCCTGTAATCTGTATAATTCTATTAATCTCTTTTGGAAGTTAGATTCTGTAGAGCTGGTTTTGACTCATAGTAACACTATCAGCAACCAGACAAAACAAGGCCATGTCCTTTGACATTCTCACATTTTTAAAAAATGAATCATTTTATTGGGGGCTAATACAACTCCCATCACAATCCATACAAACATCAATTGTATGCAGTCTACATTTACACACATTGCTATCGTCACTCTCAAAATATCCTCCCTCCATCCAGGTCCCTGGTATCAGCTCCCTATATTTACCTTCCTTCCCCCTTCCCCTTGAACCCTTAGTAATTTACAAATTACTACTATTTTCATACTGTACACTGTCCAATGTGTCCCAACACTCGCTTCCCTGTTGCCCCTGTCCCAGAAAGGAGGCTACGTGCAGATCCCTGAAGTTGGTTCTCCCTTTCTATTCCTCCATCCCTCCACCATCCTGGTATTACCACTCCTATTACTAGTCTTGATGGATCATCTATCCTAAATTTCCCATGTTTCCAACTTCACTGTACATCTCTTGGTCTAGCTGGATTTATGTGGTAGAATTGGGGTCATGATAGTGGGTGAGAGGCAGCATGGGAACTAGAGGAAGGTTGCATATTTCATTGCTATTACCCTGTATCTTAACTGGCTCATCCCTCCTTGTAACCCCTTTGCCAGAGGATGTCGCCTCACCTATTAATGGGCTTTGGGTCCCCAATCTGTACTCCCCCTCATTAAGAATAATATAGTTTTAGTTCTTTGATGCCTGACACTGGATCCCTTCACCAGCTCAGGATCACACATTTTTTTTACTATGTTTACTTCCATGTTGCAGCCACTATTCTAGTCCATTATTTCCACAGCATGTGAGGTAATGACTTGTCTTTTTTGCTTCTAAGGGGTAGTCCATCTATACTTCTTCTAAAATATGTATGCTTTTCTGACAATCCATAGTCTATTCAGTACACATAACCAATACCATAATTAAAATACATTATTTCTTACTATTGCGCAGCATCCACATGCATATGAGTACTCCAAATTCTCTCATTGCTTTTGCTACTTAAAAAAAAAATCTCCAGAACATTTCCCCAGTATAATTTCTCATTTGATTTTTGGTATTGACTGTGGATCCAAACAAAGTGAAATCCTTGATGACATCAATATTTTCTGTTTATGTCATGCTCTGGATTGTCCCAGTTTAGAGGCTATTTGTTTTTTTTACACTGAGGTGTGTTCCATATTGAAAGCTCTAATCCAGGGGTCCTCGAACTTTTTAAACAGTGGGCCAGTTCACTGTCCCTCAGATCGTTGAAGGACTGGACTATAGTCTAAAAACAACTATGAACAATTTCCTTTGCTACACTACACATATCTTATTTTGACATAAAAAGATAAAACAGGAACAAATACAATATCTAAAATGAATAACAAGTAAATTGAAATCAACAAGCTTACCAGTATTTCAATGGGGATAATGGACCTGCTTTTGGCTAATGCGATGTCAATATCCGGTTCCATATTTGTCACTGCTAGCTGTAACAAGTGATGCAAGTGTGCATCAGTTAGTCTAGATCTGGTTGGAGGTTTCAGATGTTTTATTCTGAAAAAAGTCTGTTCACAGACATAAGTACGGCCAAAGATGGTTGCCATTTTGAGTGCATGGTTCCTGAGATTAGGATGTCTCAAAGGGGAGTGATGCATAGAAATTAGGAAGACTGCTTGACTTGAATGTGTCTTTCAGAGAGTCATAATTCTGAAGTTCAGACAGTTCCGTTTGGTAAATTGTATCCACATTTTCAATGTCATTAGAAAATGAGTTATGGGAAAACTGTATGCCCTGTTCATGGAGATGAAGCTCTTTAAATCTAAATTGGAACTCCTTTTGCAACTTTTCCAGTGAATCCACATGTTTTGTTTGGGAATGCAACCAATGATTTTTCTGCTAACAGATGTTGTGTTGTGGGGAGATGGCAGAAATTTTTCTCCTTCACTTGTTTGATGAGGAGGCCTAATTTTACTTCAAATGCTTTCACATGTGATTGCATATCACAGATGAGCTTCCCCTTTCTAGAAGTTGCATACTGAAACTGTTGAGTAGCTCTGGTACATTTGTCAGAAAGGAAAGGTGCCATTGCCATTCTGCATCATTGAGTTCTGGTACTTCTTTGTTTTTTAAAAGCAGAAAAGCTGTCTGTGGAAGTCATAGAAATGTTTCAAAACTCTCCCTCAACTCACCCAACAGACTTCTGTGTGGTACAGAACATCTTCATAGGCAACATTTATCTGAGACAGAAAGTCCTGAAATGTCCTGTGGTTCATGCATTAACTCTAATGAAATTAACACAAGATATCACAATTTTCATAACGACGTCTCACTTCAGTGATTTACTACACAGCTCTTGTTGGTGAATGAAGCAGCGTATGGCTATTGCATGAGAATGGTTATGTTTGTCCATCTCTTGGTTAATGTGAGCAATTACTCCTTTCTTAGACCCCACCATGTTAGGAGCACCATCAGTTGTCACACTGGCTAGTTTAGCCCAGTTTAGCTCCAAACTATTCACAATTTGGCAAACTTTTTCATAAATATCCTCTCCTGTAGTTGTTCCTTTGATGCTTTGTAGTGCAGCAAGTTCTTCTGTGACTTCCAAATAGTTATTGATCCCATGAATAAAAATTATGTAAGTTGTGCAGAATCATGAACATCATTACTTTCCCCAAGTGCCAAGAAAAAAATAGGACTTTTTTTGTGCTGATGCAAATTGTCTCCCATTTCTTCAATCCTTCGTGTAATTGTAGGTCCTGAAAGACTCACTGTACTAAATAAATAGACTTTCTCTGGCCACATCTCCTGGGCAACCGAAAGAAGGCATTCTTTAACAAATTCTCCCTCCATGAATGGTCTGCCAGTGCACACAATTAGCTTGGCAACTTGAAAACTTGCTTGCAGCAATGAAATATTTAGCTGCTTCTGCTTCAAAAATTTTATTTTGCTGAGCTGTCAATGTATTTTTCAGTTTTAACATCTTATGTTTTCTCACTTCTCTGACCAAACAATCATATTTGTCTTTATGTTGCTTTGATAGAGTTGACACAATTATATCCTTTGAACACAGACACTATATACTGGCACATCAAACACACAGCTCTTTCCTTGCACTGCATGAAAATGTAATCATAAGCCCACTATTCTTTGAATATCCTACACTCTGAGTCAATTTTTCTCTTTCTTGATATCATTGTTTTCTAGGGATTCCAAATTGCTATTAATAAAATACATATATATATATCATACAAAAACTATATACCAGCAATAACTTTGCCCACGCAGAGACATGTGGGCTACACTGACAATCAATGCAGTCTTATCAGTGCTCATCAATGCAGCCTTACCAGTCCACATCATTTCAGCTTCACCAGGGCCCATATGGGTGGCACTCCGCTTTTACCAGGCTCACACTGGTACAGTGCAAAAACCAGCACAATTACAGAGCTGGTTCCTCCACCACCTTTCCTGTTCACACAACCCTATGTGAACCGCACTGCAATCTGTGAACTCGCAATGGAATCTGACTGCCTGAGTGAGGAGACCCATGCAATCAGATTCCATTTAAGGAAAAAAGAAAGCACCTATGCCCTTTTTCCTCTGAATCTAATGCGAGTTCAGCCAGACAAACATATGGCTGAACTGTCAGTGCTCAGAGATCGCAAAAAGGTGAACCAGGGCTTACACAGCACACAACATGCAACATCATACACAACTGAAAAGCAATCATAATATAAATTCACTTACTGTCAATTAAGTTGGGTTTTCTACACCTTGGCTGTCTGCAGAGCCTAAGTTCCCCTGGGGACCTAGGAAGATTACCATTTTGGTGCCCCCTAGCGATAACACTGAACACTGACCATTTGCATTAACACTGATTGCTGACAATTTGCATTAATACTGAGCAACTAAAATTATCATTACCACTGAGCACTCACTATTTGCATTATCTTTGAGCAGTGAACATTTGCATTAGCACTGTGATGCAACCCCCCTAGAAACCATTCCCACCAAATAACCAACTTGAAAAAAGGCTCTCCTAACTCCAAAAAAAAATGCGCCCCCTACCGGCAAAAAAGTCATCCTAATCAGAATAAAAAGGCCCCCTTAACCGCAGAAAAAGACCTTACTAATTGCAAAAAAAAAAAAAAAAAATACACTTAACTTCAAAAAAAAATTCTACCTTGTTCTTACCTAAGTCCTCCAGCAGCAGCAGGCTCTGCACTGGCAAGCTCATGACTCCTCTGATCACACCCCAGACTGAGGGAAGCAGTCCAGAAACAGAGAAGAGGAGGAGAGTAGGAGAGTGCGGGGAATATTCCACAGGTGCGCGCTGTGGGTCCAGGATCAGTAGGCTCCTAAATAGGACAGGCTGCAGCTGCACAAACACCTGGGTGTGTGTTTGGGGTGGGGGTGGGGCTGGATAAATGTCTTTTGCAGGTCTCGTGTGGCCCGTGAGCCATAGTTTGAGGACCCCTGCTCTAATCTTTGTTTTTCATAGGCTAAGAGTTCAACCTGTCATATACATTGCAGCTTCTTAATGAGCCTTCTTACAATTCTGGTGGCATATTTTCTTCATATAGTCACATTATCAGATTAATTGTTCGCTATTAGCTTGCATAAATATGGTCAAAGGATACAACTTTGATCACACATTTTCTTATTTACTCTTCT